>DWCF01006251.1:0-12728 GCA_018230265.1 Delias oraia
GATTTTTTTCTAGTATAGCGGATAATAGAACAGGTGCCGCCTATGTAGTAAGAGAACACCGCCCATGGACAACCGTGCCACAGTCCGCGCGTGCTGTGTTAATGGCTTTTTATTTAATTTAATGTAATTTTATACCATGTGCGCAGTGAATACTTAGCCTTAAAAGCCAACAACACAATTTTTTCTATAGCAGACAACGGATCAGGTGGGTCTCCTTTATGGTAACAGAACACCGCCCATGGACAACCGTGGCACAGTCTGCATGTACATTTTTTAAATACAAAACAAGATTAATTACATGCTATGGTTTTTTCAATATGTATATATTATAATATATAGTCTGAAGTACTAAAAGTCCTGTATTAAATAAAATTTGTATTGAATATTTTAATTTCTAGATAAGGTTGAGATACTATATGTATAATTCTATTTTATAATAAATTAAAATACTCACTAGAAAGTGAGAGTACACACTAACGTTAGAGTTCACTTATCGAATTTCTGTTATTTGACAGAAAGTTGACATGACACATTTTAGATTTTCAAGAGCTTGCTTTATCGTAGCGTTGGTTTTATTTTCAGCAGTCATTCTATGTAACACATCCATATATTCTTCTATATTGTTTTCTGTAGCACCTGATGGTCCTCCTGAAAATATCAATTCTTGTTCTGAGAAGAGCTAAAAATATACCTCCAAGCAGCTTTCTGTTTAAAAATCAAGTTTCATTATAGATTTATTTTCGAAATTAAAATACGATATTTTCAATTTCGTTTATGAGTTAAATTTTAATATATAAAATAATACCTAATAATGGTAAAACTGTTGATTGTAAAGCTTGCACTAGAGTTGCAATTAGGTTTTTTCTATGTGCAACAAGTGCAGCGGTACGCTCCGCCGCTGCTGCAGTTTCTGCTCGAAGCCGCGCAGTAGCGGCACTTACTTCCTCAGCATGGCGTTGTAAAGTGGCATTCTGTAAAAAAATTGCAGATGATATTGCTTATTATCAAGAATGTCATTTACAAAATAGGTAGAATCAGCACCACACAAATAACTACAAAATTAATATCAAACATCAATTACATGAAAAGTAGCAAAGACTGATGATATTACCTGTTGTTCATAATCAGAATTAGCTTTTCTTAGTTGTCTTAATTCAGACTCTCTTAATTTATTGTGCTGAAGAAATTGCTCTGTAAATATAGGTATATCTGTATCCACAAGGTCTTCAACCTAAAAATAAAAGTTATTCAAAAGTTACTCTTCCACAGAGTGGTATGTCCCGCGACTCGATGGAAATATAATCCCATAAAGGTTGTGGGCAACCGCTGGATCCAGATCGCAAAAGTTACTCATATACAAAAGAATTTAATATGTATTTAATATGTTTATGATGTCAAACATCAAAATTAATAAATTCTATGAAGCAAAAAGCAAATTTGATGACATATTCCATGTGTTAATGCATAACAACATTTAATTTGTTTCAAATAATCCTCAAGTATAACTACAGTTTAGGAAATCTGATATAAGATTTTTTCTAGTAGATATGAGAATAAAACTATTTTTTCTAACTTACTAATGCTGGTGTAACACAACGCCGTGGTCTGGGTGGTGTAGGTTGGCGAGATGTATTATTGGTTGAAACAGGAATATTATTCGTTACAGATACTACTTGGTCGGTAACTACAGAAAGAGCTGTAAGTAATTAAGGTTCACATTTAATATAAGAATTATGTAATATGAATCTATTAGGAAATTATTTTAATCTGATTCACATTCAATACTATCAAATGTTTATTCATGTATTAACTAGCTAATTAAATGACATTGTTATTACTGTGAATGGAACTGATAAATATATATTGTACTTCTTACCTACAACATTATCATTAGATTGGATCTGTTTAAATTTCTTTGGGACATTATTCGGTACCTTTTGTTCCATTTGTTGTCTTCTGAATTCTTTATAAGAATCTGTTTTTTTATATTCTTCCCATTCTTTTATATATCTACAAAGTATAAAAACAAACATTGAAGTGAATTTTGTGAATCTGTTTTATTTATAATTACAGTCAATAAGTAAAGAGTTCTTAGCATTCTGCATTTACCCAACTAAATAATAATTGGTATATGAATTTAATAAAATTAGTTTAGGATTTTATTCAATTTATTATTATTATTTAATTCTTATTATCATTAGTAGTTTCATATGTTTAAGTTTTTTGTAAAAAATATGATATGAACTCAATTTACCTTTCCTTATCTTGTTCTGCAGCATCCAAATATTGTTGTTTAGCTTCTGCCTGTAGCGTACTCCACTCGCTTGCCAATTTCTTTGTTAATTCTGCAAAACCAAGCTCTGGTTGTTGTGATCTCAGTTGCTCACGACGCTCATTGGTAAACCTTACATATCCTGATTGAAATTATATATTATTAAATAGTAGATATAACTTTAAAAGATATGTCTTATTAAATAAGTAAAACATAATTACCTGTTAGTGGTTGGCGAGGAGCAGTCACATCTCTGGGAATCTTACATTTACGTTTTTTTGGTTTTTTGGTTGGCTTGCTTTCTTTGCTCGCAGGATTTATACTAGAATCTGTATCGTTATTGGGAGTTACAGTAACCTGCTCAGTAATTGGTTCTTGCTTTCTAACATCAATAATTTGTATACTTTCTTCAGTCGGCTTTTCCTGAAGTGCGACATTGGAAATTTCTGTCTCCATTTCTTTGTTTAGAAGTAGCTTAAGATTAAAATTTTGAAGATAAAATGCACATTTATTACTTATTATTGCTACTTATTATATGAAATAATTTCTTACTATATTCTACACCTGTCTTATTTGAGTTAGGAATGCGATTGCGATCTGATTATGAACTCGATTAATCGGAAAAACGATTTTCAGCCCCAAAAAAAAAAATCGATTTTTTAAAAATGATTCATTGATATAATCTTCAGTAATGCTTTTTCAATACGGTAATTTATAATTATATATTACTTGGAAATAAGCAATTTTAATAATTTAAAATGTATGCCTAAGTAATAAATATGAGAATACTGTTTAAAATATTATTAAATTGTAATAGACTTTTAATTCTCTATGAATTGGCGTACTTATCCTTATTTAGCATTTTAATTATTAATAGAGTTTAATGATATATTTTAGCACCAAGACATTCGATAAATATACATGTAATGTTATAAAATTATTTATGTGTAAAATTATTCAATTCGTTGATGAGCTTATCCTTCAAATTGTATATTATATCGAGAAAACATGTATAATTAATTAATTATTACTATTTTATTATTAAATCAAAAATATTTACCAACTGAGATACCCAAGTGATTATAATTTTACTATTATATATTTTAATTTATTCTTTATTGGCCATTCTATTCAATTTTTTAATATATTAAAATTAAATGAAATAATTTTATCGACTGAGAGCCATATCCTTAATGTGTTTCTAAATCTTACTCATGCGCTCTCTTTATCTAATAATTATTCGTATTCGTCATTACATGATACACAATTTTAAACTGCAAGATGAAATTAAATATATTAAATTAAAGTTTCTGCCAAATAGATACTAATTACTAAATTTTGGGAATTCAGAATAGAGATCAAAGCTAGTGTTAAGTTCACTAAAATTGTAATTGGCTAAAAATGGTTTAATAAACCTACCATGAATCTAAAGGTTCGAATCCCAGGACGAAATTTAAGATATTGTGAATACTCAGGAATAAGCTTATGAAGCTGAAAATCCTTCATTTTATTTACAAGTTATTTTAAAAAAATATTTTTTTTTGGGAATGAATTATCATCTCAGAATAGTTTACTTCAATCTAAAACAGTCTAGAGAAGATGTTCAAAGTTCCATTTTAAGCGCTTTACTTTACAGTCTTTATATATTCGATTTAGAGCAAACTGTGGAATTTAAGCTTTTACGTTCTCTCTTTTTCAATAGAAACTACGAGCAAGCGATTCAATTATGTTATAGCATATCTTGAAGATTGGCTTTATGGAGCATGAGTTATTACTATTGGGTTCTAAAAATTCTGTTGTAATTTAAAAAAAAAAGATTCCTTCAATGTAGCTGTTTGTTAATGAAGAATGAATTGTCCAGCTAAGAAATGTGTAACGTATTTATCGTGATTGTCTTAAATGGTTTTTACGTAGGTATTCTGTTCTCTCTATATATTTATGTACTCTCTATATATTTCTATGAATCAATCATGGTTTTAATTTGTATTAGGTCTCCACTTAAAAAATACATCGATATTTTTCTACTATCAAATACTTTCCACAAAAGTTTAATATTATCTTAAATTTCTATTAAATGCGAGAAATTTGTAGACATAGATATAAAACCAAAGCAATGATTTTATGCCTTATCTCCGAACAGTAAAAGTCGACGTAAAAACAATGAATGAAAGTAAATGGAATAAACCTATAGAATTAACAGATAATATAAATTCAGGGTGAATATTCAATCGGTCTGTCAGGATAGCACAAAAGATAAGAAGAATTTATCAGGATGGATTTGGTAATTAAGCTGGTCACTCACCTTATTGAACCATATTTAAAAATTAAGTTATCATGTAGTGATAAAATTGTTTAGTTTTTTTGTATATTATAACATAAATAAAATAATAAAAATAAACAATTGTTCGATGTTTTTATAAATATATCGAATAAAAAAAATATTTGACAAAAAATCGACTCATTTGGATATATCGTAATGAAAAATCAAATAAGTTCGATTATCGATGTTAAGTGAACACCCCTAATTTATATCTCGGTCGTTTAGAAGACAATATTTTTTCTTGATTCTCTGTCTTTATTTACGTTAATAAAATCGTACTGATGCTGGTAAAATTAAAACCGTTAGTTCGAGAAAGAAATTGAAACAATAAAATTACTTTTAATTTCCAAGTTTGCTTCAACTTATCATATTTGTAAATAAATATATAGCATTGGGACGTTTCGCTATGAAAATGTAAATAATTATTATAATGTCAGTCATATGCATATTTTAAATTATAACCCAATATACATTTGTTTTATTTACTTCAAAGTGACTAAAAAAGAGAAACATTTGTATAACTGTTAATGATGGTATGTAAATATGTTAATTTATATTGAAATAATGATATAATTTATACATATTTATATTTAATATTATCCATTTTTTCCAGGACAACAATGATTCGACAGAGGCTCTTGCTTCTTTAGAGATGGTTATGTTGGAATTTAATGCACCTACTACGAATAATTTTAGAAAAAGAGAAATTGAATTGATGCTTGAAAGTTTTTTTAACAATAGGGAGTCATGGAAACATTGCTTATTATTTTTTAAAAAATCTCAAAACCAACATGTTCTTATGCTGATATTAAATACACTTGAGGTAAACTATATTTCTAAAAACGAGTTTGTTTTATATATTACTAAGAAATAATTCTTGAATAGAATAAATGACTTATTTAAAGCCTTCACCATTTCAAAGTTATTAAAATATAGAAAATTAATAACTTGTGTCCAGAATACTACAAATCATTAATTCAATTTTATTTCAGAACATTATCAATAGGCAATGGTATTTTTTAACTGATGAGGAGAAAATTGAGATTAGAATAACTTTGTTACATGAACTGACCACTAAACATGACAGGATATACTTTATTAGAAACAAATTGGCTGCCCTAATTGTTTCTATTGCAAGAAATGATTGGCCGCATATGTTCCCTGATTTTTTCAACAATGTTGTTGAGGTATTGAATAATACATATTATCAGAAATGTGTGTGTTTCTTAACAAGCCATATTCTTTGTGGCTTATTAAGAAATATCTATAATATAACTTACACTGATAATAAATGTTATGATGTTGCCAGTATTATATTATGTGTTATTATATATGATATTATGTATCTATCTGTATGAATATTGTAATGAGCAAAAATTTATAATTTTTACTGAAAAACTCAAACAATAAATTGATATTAATTTTTAACTAAAGGTAAATTAATATTTTAACTAAAGTTATGCTTAAAATAATAATTTTATGTTGTTATATACCTTTACAGCTTTTGAAATGTGATGGTCAGAGATGTATTGTGGGCTTGGTATTAGCTCAAACAGCTAGTGAAGAGTTAGGTGCTGCTAGAGACACGGGTGTGTTACTTCTTTCTGCACGTCGCAATGAGTTGGAGAGATTAATGCTTAAGGGAATGCCTCAAATGCTTGCTGCATTAAATAGTAAGTAATTTCAATACTTCTCTCAAATTGGGATAGCAAAAACTTTGTTTATCCAATAGGATAAATAAATATATTTACTTGACAAATCAGTTATGATTAATCTATGATAGTTGTTTTTTAGATATTCTTGAGAGAAATGCAGAAAAAGAAGGCCAGTCAAATCCACCACCCTCCCCTACTACAGGCATGCCACACACATCAACGCTGCCAGACTTACTTGCTAACGCACATGATGCACAAATAAATGAGAAGTAAGTTTGAAAATAAAAATTAGAATTTTACTGTAGAAGATTTCTACAAAAGTAAACTATTATTGTAATTATTTTATGGTATATAAGTTCTATAATAAATTTCATACTTTAATTATTACTTAAGCCTTAATAGTGTTACTTTTTCTGTTGCTTAAGTGAAAATTATTTATAATGAAGGATTATATAAATGTTTCAGGAATATAAACATGGAGATAGTAGTAAAATGTCTAACTACTCTACAGCATCTATTCTCATGGCTGCCACTATCATCTCATGTTCCACCATCACTGGTAACAACAGTGTTCTATTGGGGCAGCACAGCTACTCAGTCTCAGGTTAGACTCACTTAAAAATATTGTTTAGATTTCATCAATACTTCAAATGCTCTACTAACTGGCAACACACAGTGTTGCAGAAACAGGTTAATGCTGAAAATCCTGCCCATGGTTTTTTTGTGGTATAGCGGTCAACGGAGCAGATGGGTTTTCTACATGTATGGTAAAAGAACACCACCGCCCATGGATAACGCCCATAGATAAACGAACCACATTTGTGTTGTGTTGTGCCGCTGGCTTTTTACGTCACCAAGCGGCATTTTTGAAGGGCTTCCGATATTCTCACTCACTTGAAGCATATATGAAACACAGTAGAAGCACCTTTTCAAGAACAACTACCAATTCATGCTAAGAATTCTGTAATACCGTGAACGCCAATGTTTACTCAAATGTATTGTTTGTGTAAATAGAGCGTGGAGGCAGCTCTGGCGGGCTTAGGCGGTGTTTGCGAATTGCTTTACCGTCGTTACGCGCCGCCTTCTTCCGCAGCGACTGCGTTGAGGTTACACCACTGTGCGCTGCGACTGTTGCGTCATCTCACACACAACCCTCATCACATGCAGCGGACTCATCACGAGTAAGGCTCACCCAATGAATAACATAATATTAGCATAAAAAAGCGCTACCTAGTTTTAGGTTATCTAAAACAAGTAAATAGATTTTATAAGGGAACTGTGTTCACGTATATAGTAAAACTATTATAGAGATAACTGAACCTACTTCAAGAATCATGTAAAAAATACTTTAATTAAGAAAGCTTATTACAACATTAACCAATCCATAGTAGACTAATATGCATCAATGCTTCTGCACAAGCACCAACTGGTACCTCTTAAACTAACCTTATAAATAAACTATTGTAAATTTGGCGATAAAAGAAATTAAACCCTATGAGTTTATTGTTGGTTCTTCTCGTCGAGGTATATCTTCCGAACCAATGGTAGCTTTACTGTTGTAAACTGACTTGCAAAAGTGCCTCTTGTAGGGCCTATTTGAATAAATGCTTTTCAATTAAAACATTACAATATTGTGTTGTACATATTTACTACAAATTTTTAGTGGCCAAGTCTGTTTTAATAATTTAATATTGTTTACAGAGTTAGAAACTCGCGTTTTTCGAATGTTTGTCAAGCGATTGCTGGGCCAATTCATTATTATAAATTATATTTAAGATAATTTTTAAAGTCGTGCCAAAGGTACTAATATTGGGTCATACATATTATTAATAAATTAGGTTGAACAAGTTTTAGAAACGTAAGTCCGTAAGTGTAATTGAATAGGTCATATTATCATTGTGAAATAAATAGATTTATTGTATTTTGCAGATATTTAAATAAATTAGCGGAATTTTTGAAATTATTTGTATCTTTGCATTTCAAGAGGCTTGAAGCGGAACCAGAATTTGATGCCATTGAGTTTTTGTCTTACCTGTTCCAATTTACATTCCAGGTATGAACAGAGTCATCTTTAATTTCTTAATACAATAAAGTTTCAGTATTATTGTCAGTATAATGGATACATTTTACAGGTGCCGACATGTGAGACATTCGTCAATTGTTTAGATATTTGGCTACAATTTATAGATGTATTGATGCCTGATGACGTTACAAAGTAAGTAAATCTCAATCAAAATAAAAATAAAGTATCGGATTCGAATCCTGGTCCGCACAATTTTCAATTATAATTTAATTTATGATTTGTTCGGTGTCTGGAAGGATTTGACAGTAGCCGGGCGAGTGTTTTAATACTGCCACATCCGTGAGAGAGCCGCGATGAAGCATATGCTGACGCACTTATTGGGCCGGATCGTCCGAAGACACCACGGGTTCAACGTGAAATAATAGTTAATTAAATAACTTGAAACGGTGTTTCTACTGTGTTTAGCTGAGTGCCACTTAAGTAGTAAAAACCCGGCAATACAACTAATTCGCGTTTGCCGATGGGCGGCGGTGTTATCATACCATTAGGAGGCCCACCTGCTCTGCTGTTCTCTATACTACAATATATTATATAAAATAATGAATTTAAAAAATCTCGTCATAGTTTTAATCGTATATATAATGAGATAGTAGTACTAATACTATTATGATATTTGTATAGATGTCGCCAACAATCACTCACACATAAACGTTGAATGATCTGAATTAGTGTATAATTGTAATATTATAGGTACTGGGAGGCTCTCCAGGCACTTGCCATTGGGATTCTCAACAAGATTCAATTCCAACACAACAAAGCTCAGTTACAGCATCTCGACAACGACATTTGTGATGATGATGTAAGTCTGCATTACTATTTAAATGGCAGACTCCATTTTTTGGAGTCTTTTTCTAATCGGATCTGTTATGATAATATTTATGGAAGATATAAATAGAAGTGTCGGCTTTTATTTGATTATAATTTATAACTAATCTTTCATTATTTTAAATACCGTTATTTATTTTACAGGGAGAAACTGAGTGGCAAACATTTCTTAAACACTGCATCGAATGTATTGCAAGAGTGGCAGATCTAATGTCATTGGAAGTATTCAGAGCTGTGGTTTGTAAATAAAATTTGATTCTGCTTTAACTGAGTTCAGACAATATTATAATTTATTATTTAAAGTTTATTGTATTTTTAGGTCTATTAGTTTTATTATAGTATAGATTAGTGTTCCGCAAACAAAAATATATATCAATTTTAAAGTTACACCACAAAAGAAAGTATTATGTAATTATTAATCAACATTTATTTATTAAGTACCAAAGCAATGAAAAATAAACCTCTCGCTCGTGCTTTCGCGTGAAGATATATGTGTACCCGAGTATTTTTCTTGCCTTTACTTATCACTTAAGTTTATAAGGCAACCTTATTTTCCGAGGCACATCTTTTAATGACCAAGGTATACAAGTGTGTCACGGTTCACACTTTGCAAACATTGGTAGATCAGTAGTATGGGATTGAATGCCTTAAAACTTGCGTGCTGAACGAAAGTTACTAAAAATAAAAAAATATAAGTACATACTTACTGCAAATTGTGATTTATTTATGTGACTGTACCGGCTATAAAGATAAATTGAAAAAGAAATTAATGGTTAGATGGAGCGTTGGCAAGGCTTGGCGGGCGTGCACGCTCGTTTGGTGGGACGTGGTGCGGGCGCCTCGGTCCCTGGCAGCGCGCCGGACGCTGACCGAATGCTGGCGGCGTTGCTTGACCTGGCCACTCTTACCAGGCTATTGGGAAGATTAGCGCCTACGTTATTGTGTGGTGAGTGTTACTTAGCTTTTTTTATAGAAACGTTGGCAAACGAGCAGGAGACACACTAAAGATAGACGGTCCTCCGACCATTGACACCCTTAATCCTTGCAGGGCCTCGGGAGCCTCGCCGGCCTTTAAGAGATAGGTATGCCCTTAAGGGCCGTTCATTAATCACGTGATCTTTTTATTTAGCACTTTTCGACTCCCCTCCATTTCCTTTGGTGATATGTAGTGAAATGTAAGACTGCCTCCCTCCCCCATCCAACATCACGTGTATTTTTAATATCTACAATGAATCTTAAAGTTAACATTAAAGTATTATTAATTAATATTATATAATTTGTTTTATTAATTAGGTAAATAAAATAACAATGTGTTTGAAAAAAAAATAATACACGCGATATCTTACTAGCCTCCTCCCCTCCCCCTTGTAATGGCCCTTATATGTTATTACATGATTCCAATATATGTACAACAGCGCTTTTATGGCATTTTATACCTTATGGGGTCCTTCTAAAAAGAGCTTACTTATTACTTACTTACGTAGAATGTATATATTTTTTTTTAGGTATTTTGTTTCTTTGTAGCACGCGCGAAACATTTTCAAAATTTCAGTGTGTGAAAATTTGGTGATCAGCTTAAATCAAAACTCTACGTGATGTTTTTACACACCACCGACGACACATGCAAAAAACTTTTCATAAAACGAAATCATATTAGCCAGAATAATTAAAAATCATATATGAATCATGAAGAAGTGAAATTTTCTCCTGTGGGAGAACCATGCTGAAGTATATGCTTACGCACTGATTTGGCCGGCTCGTCCGAAGTAATACCACGGGCTCACAGAAAACTCAGCGTGAAACGGTAGTTATACTGTATTTCGCAGAGTGAGTGACGATATTGGAGGCTCTTAAAAATGCCGATTAAGTGACGTAAAAAGTCGGCACGATAACATATGTACGAAGTGTGGCGCGGTTGTCCATGGGCAGCGATGTTCTCTTACCATGCAAGAGACTTACCAGCTCTGTTTTCCGCTATACTATAAAAAATGCAATTATTCTGTGATTGTTGCAGAGGGTGAGAATGGGGATAACGGATCAAATGCAGCTCGTATAGCCGCAGGGGCGGCCTTAGTGGAACGGTGCGCGCACGCGTTGGCAGCCGCTGCGCAAACGCGACCGCATCGAGCTGCCGCCCACGCCCACGCGCACGTTACGCTGTCAGTATATTATTATATTAACAAAGCATTATAGTATCGTTATATTTATATTCATTTATTTATGTTATATATAAGTATTTATTAGAGTCCGAGCGAAACTGGTGTGTGCCACCGAAACCGAACTTTCGGTGGCACGCTAGTATTGATATCTTATTATTAGATTATCTTTGTAATATATGTGTATGCTTTGTAGGTATACTGCTAAGACGTTGATGACGTGTTTGCCGTTACGCACGAAGTACAGCTTTGACAGGACATTCTAGAACGTTGTCACTGTCTTAGAGTTATTACATGTATTAGAAGAATTAAATTTCATTTAATTGAAGACGATCTACTAAAATATTGGAAGTAAAATCCTTTAATTGTCGATTTTACTAATTTTAGGTTGGGAGATCCTAACTGATAATAATCTTCAACTTTACTTCAAATAACATTTTTATTTTTTTATTTTTAGATAAATCAAATTGTATGTTATTTTGTATCATCTTAAGTATTACATAATTTTGTTCAGTATGTAGGTTTATTATATGTAAGTTATGTGTTAATATGATTTTGAATTATTGATTGAACAAGGTGAACAGAAAGTATTCTCTTTAAAATTAAATTTAGGAAGATAATTTTGAAAGTTAACGCCCACATAACCGATTCCGTATTTTATTGTGTTGAATGTAACCATACAACATAACCAGTGAACTATTGAGTCCACATGATAAGAAACACTACTTCACCCGTTGGAGAGCCATGCTGACGCACAAATTGGGCCGGCTCGATAGACGTAAAACCATGTGCTCACAGAATATTTAGCATTGCCCTTAAAAATGCCGCTTAAGCTGTGTGAAAAGTCGGCAACACATTAAGCCCGCACTTTGGCGCCGTTGGTGATGGGTGAAGGTATTCTCTTACCCTAGGAGACCCACCTGCTCCAATGTCCGCTATACCATAAAAAAAACACACTTTCTGCCAGTCAAATGCGTTAATTCGGTTGACTATTTTAAACAAGCTTTGTGTTTCTGATGTACAGTCATGCAGAAATGTTCGCATGCATGGGTGCGTGGTGCTGCTATGCGGGCGAGTGTAACGTGCCCCTACATACTATGGAGGGACTTTTCGCCGCGGCTGTACCTTTCCTCATACCTCATGAAATACCGGTAACTGCTAAAAAACGTTGTATAAATTATGATTTTCTATAATTCAAAACACCATAGGAGGTGTTATGGTTTATTATGGTGGCGCTAAAAACTTAGCAGACCTTTTCAAATTTTTCTAGACGGTTACAATTCCGTTTCATCAAAATACCTATGCTTATTATATACTATTACTAGTAGCTTGGCAGACGATGTTCTGCCCGCTACACTACCCACCGAGTCTGACTTACATGTTTCTATTAAATATTGTCATGTTTGCACAATACAAT
>DWCF01006252.1:0-12728 GCA_018230265.1 Delias oraia
AACTTTTAAGCGCTGCTAACAAGTTCGGATTTTAATATTAATGTGTCTATACAAGGATTGTAAAAGTATACTCACGGTGACACGCCCTCTATATCGAAATGTGTGAAATGTAGATGAACTTTCTCAGTTTGCCCACCATGAAAAAAATACGAGCATTCCGTGTCTCTCGGATATGGACCAGGGGAATTGGGTGATGCAAAAGTACCATTTCGGGCTTCAGTGCTGTTATACACAAAGGCACAAGGAAATTCTTTCAGCTGTCTCCCTGTTGATATACCGAAGTCTGAAATTGAAAATATAATGCTGTTAATTTTTAAAAATATTTAATACTTATTAGCTAACTTGAGTGTGCCAAATTTAAAATCTTTGAAAAAATTATATTTAACACTAATAAATGAATGTTCGATTTTGAATTACTTTATATAATCATGGTAGTAGACCTATGCAGTTTCATAGGAATTAAAATTTTCAGCATCAGTTTAGTCATATGTATTTTTTGTAACCTTTATTATTTATTTATATGTAGGGTATTTGAATTTATAAATACTAAAAATTAGTTATTTAATAGAAAACTTACTTTCAACAAATGAATATGATATTTTAAATCCCCTAGCATGTCTGGATGACTGTGTACCTCGAAATTCTAGCATCAGTTTAGGACCATTTGACATGATTGGTTTCGGAAGATCCACGCCACAGAACGTAGCGACATTCTCCAACCTTCCATCAACATTGATAAAAGCTTGCAGGGAGTCTACATTAGAACACCTGAAAGTAGAAAAAATATATATATACTGTAAGGATGACAAAGTACCTGGCAGACCCAGAGCCCCATATACTTGAAAGGCCTGCTGCTCATTTGCCTCCCAATTTTCTTAAACTAAAAACTAATACCTATATATATTGTGTGTTTTACTGTCCTGGAAATGTTTTATATTTAAAATAATACTTACTCGAGTGATCCATCTGCCGCTTTGTATAAAAAGAAGTCTTGAAATATTAATCTAATTCTTTCTTTTCCTCTTCCAAAGAATTCATAATGGCAGTGAGTATTCGAAGGGTAAGCAAGAGGATAATGAGGTGACGTTAGCGTGCCGTGCTTGGCCCCATCGCTGTTGAATTCTTGATGACAGGATGAAGCTGAAAACAACAAAAATATATATTAGAATAATAATTACAACATGTTTACGTATATATCATTATATAAGGGTTAAACGACAATCGACTGCAGTCTGCCTTCAACACTAATGTATTATTATGGTTATCACGCGCATGCGTCATATTTTCTCTGTCAATCGATCACGATGTACCTCATATTTCTTCTATAAGCGTTGTATTGTTTAACAGTGTTTTAAAACTTTTAATATTTATTATATTTTATACATTTAAATACCAATATCATAGTAAAAAATGTCTGACTTTATAATTATCGTGTTAAAAGGGATGTAAAATGTATATAATCAAAGTCAAGCCGCTGATCGCTCGTGTTGCAATGCGCTGTGGATCCTTCGGGCTTCGTCGTTCATACATTCGTAAAGTAAATAATATGTTATGAAGTGTGGTGAATTAAATATTTTTTGATTTTAATTTATCATGTATTATTATTTTACAATGGAATGAATAGAAAGATTTAACTTTAACAACATTTCATCATTTACATATGAAAATTTTACTGAACAACATATTACATTGTATTAAATAAACAAATCATGACTGATTCTAAACCATTTTATGTTGATCGAGCGAAAGTAGGTAGAGCGTCGTGCAAAGGATGTAAAGGTAATTGTCCAAGTGGAGAATTACGCATTGCTAAAGTAGTGCCGAGTCCATACGGAGAGAATCAACAAATGAAATCATGGCACCACATCGATTGCTTAATGAATGCTTTGTTAAAACAACGTCCAGCCACAAAACGTATAGAGTCCATAGCTGACATAGGGAACTGGGAAAGTATAAGTAAAGAAGATCAAGATTATATTCTAAAAAAAATTAATGAGATGGAAAAGTTGTATGCTGATAAACACAGTGGAAAATATGTAGCTAAAGAAATTACAAATGAATCTAGTGTGCTTAAAAATATAAAAATGAAGTCGGAAAGTATTAACAACAAGTCAGATTTAGTAACAGAGGATGATAAGTTTTCCACTTTTCATTCACTTTGTAAAAAAATTACCAGAGTAGATGCATATACAGATAAAACAGCTGCTGTTAATAAATTTTTCACAAAGGGATGCAGTGATAAGTTTGAAGGTGACCTAGTCTTATGGTGTAAAATGTTGTTACCTCAAGTGTCCAAAAGAGTATATAACTTAAAGAGTAAACAGCTAGTCAAACTTTTTTCAAGAATTTTTAACATGGATCATAATAGTATGCTTACACATTTAGAACAGGGTGATGTTTCTGATACAATTCAAAACTTTTTCTCAAAGTCTAAGGCTGTGCAACCAGCATCAGAGAGCACTATATCAATACAAGAAATTGAAAACTTTCTAGAAGATTTATCAAAGCTTACAAAAGAGGAAGAACAAATTTATCATTTCAAAAAGATTGTAAAAAATTGTACTTTGGATGATATTAAGATGTTAATAAGATTAATTAAGGGCGATTTGAGGATTAACGCTGGTCCCAAACATATATTAGAAGGTGTCCACCCTGATGCTTATAAAGTGTTTCAGACATCAAGAGATTTAGATATGGTTATAAACAAAGTTCTTAAAACAAATACAGTCCTACATAAAGACGCTACTCAGAAAACAGTTCATGCCAAACTGAGTCTAATGACACCCATATTGCCAATGTTAGCAGAAGCTTGCAAATCTATTGAAATGGCAATGAAAAAATGTCCAAATGGTATGTTCTCTGAAATAAAATATGATGGTGAGAGAGTTCAAGTTCATAAAAAGGGTAAAGAGTTCAAGTATTTTTCACGAGCATTAAAACCAGTGATGCCACATAAAGTAAACCATTTCAAAAATTACCTACCCCAGGCCTTTCCCAAAGGAGAAGATTTGATATTGGATGCCGAGGTGTTAATGATTGATGTTAAAACAGGCAAACCATTGCCTTTTGGAACTCTGGGTGTCCATAAACAGTCAGAGTTCAAAGATGCACAAGTTTGTTTGTATATATTTGATTGTCTATATTACAATGGGGAAGTTTTAATGGATATGCCTATCAGAAGACGACGAAAAATATTACATGATAATATGGTAGAGGTTCAGAATCATGTGATGTTTTCTCAACAGCAGTTGATAAAAAAACCTGCTGATTTGGCTAGCATGATTGCAGAGGTAATTAAATTATCAATTTACAGTTATTATATATATACAAATTATGGTGTAATAGTATAATAATATACTATACCTGTATTATGTCCTGTGTTTGAATCCCCAATGTAATCATTGTTTACTTTGGGCAGGACACAACAGTGAGCACATGAACTGAGTAATAATCTTGATCAGATGTAGTCACTGCTGATATTATGAAATGAGATTGTTTTACTGGTTCTTTCAAATAAAAATACATAATTTTCACAATGGTTTAAATTATGTATTTTTTATATCCATATAAACTTATTCTTTTCCATTACAGGTTCTTCAGTTGGGATTAGAAGGTCTTGTATTAAAAGATCTAGAGTCAACATATGAACCAGGAAAGAGGCATTGGTTAAAAGTAAAGAAAGATTATTTATTTGATGGTGCCATGGCTGACACTGCTGATTTAGTTGTTTTAGGAGCTTGGTTTGGTTAGTACAGTTATTTTACAGTTTAACTCAAAAATCTTAAGAGACCTTTTTTGTTTACTCTGTATTTGGTAAGTTATCATTCAATAATAATAATTTAAACAGTTTCTTTCTATTACTGTATCTTACCAAAACTATTAATTAAAGTATTTTATTGAGCTTAGTAATAATTATATATTATATTTTATGTTATCTTATATCTATATATGTATATTTTATTTTAACTATAATTTGCAGTTTCTCAAATCATTACAATGTTTTATATATTATTGTTTGTGTATTTTATATGTCAATATGGTGCTGAAATATTTTTTATATTAAAGGAACTGGAAAAAAAGGTGGTATGATGTCTGTATTCCTAATGGGCTGTCATGACAAGCGGAGGAGGAAATGGGTGACGGTTACCAAAGTGCATACAGGCCATGACGATAGTACCTTAGAGCGGTTACAAAAAGAGTTGTCTCCATTAATGATTAAAATATCACAGGATTATTTCAAAGTACCAGATTGGTTAGATTGTAGCAAAGGAATGGTTCCTGATTTTGTGGCTTTGGATCCTGAAAATCAGCCAGTATGGGAAATCACAGGTAAAATATGAACCCAAAATTTTAACAATTTAAGCGTCATAAGTACAATTATAGTAAAACTATCACAAATTTAGGAATTACAAGTTTTATAATAAATTTGAAAAGTGTTTATTTCTCAGGAACATTTATTATTTACTTTGCCTTACATTTTCAGGAACTGAACTTACAAAAGCCAACATTCACACAGCTGACGGCATTTCAGTGAGATTTCCAAGAGTGACAAGAATAAGAAACGATAAAGATTGGGAGACTGCAACTACTTTAGACGAACTTAAGACTTTATACAAGACATCTAAGGAAAAAACAGACGTTTCTCTACTTAATAAATTAGCAGCCACTACGTCTGCTAGTGAGCCACCCACAAAAAAAGTAAAAAAGAGTCCAGGACAAACTATAGACACGTTCTTAGTAAAAAAAGAAAGTAAGACCTCACCAACAACACTAACCACTAGTCCTAAGAAGGCAAAAGTAAAAGTGACTCAAAAAGATTTAATAATATCTCCTGAAGACTCAGTTGATGATATTAATGGCAGTGTCTTAAAGAAGAAAAGAAAAAGGGTTAAAAGTGAAAGTGGTAGTGATACAAAAGAATCAACAAATCTTTTTATAAAAGATGAAAGTTTTCAGAAGAAAAATAAGGATAGTGGGGACGTATCTGATTCTTCCAACAGTAGTATTAAAATCAAATCTTCAAAAAAGAAAAAAGGAAAAAATCCATCAAAGAAAACGAAGAATAGAGATCAAATCGATTCTGGCACAGTAACAGAATCAAAAATAGAAATTCCAACATATATAATCAATTCTTCAAAGAAGAAATATGATGATGATTCTAGAATTATTGATAGCAGTAATAGAGACATAGAAATTCAGCCAAATAAGAAAATATATAATGATAAAATCAATTCTGATTCACCGACAAAAACTGAGACGAAAATTCCAAAAGATAGAATTGATTCTTCAAAGAAGAAAAATGAAAGAATGTCTATTAATAGCAGTAGTGAAGAGACTAAGAATTCAAAGAGAAATATTGATAAAAACAATTCCAAAACTGAAATTCCAATAGATTTGGAAAACAATTCAAGTAGAGATGAAACAATTGATGATGATTTTGATTATTTCCAGGATAATCCTCTACCGGACGTTTTCAAAGATAAACGGCTCGGGTTTTATCCGGATTTCATAAGTTTTTCAGAGTATGAGAGAACAATCTTCGAACGGCATTGGATTGCGTATGGCGGGTTCGTTAATAAGAATATTAAACATATGGATGTTGATTACGTCATTCATAATGAATCGGAAATTGAGTTTAGGGAAATGATGAAATTAAAACCAAAATTGATAGGGGATGTGCGACACGTGACTAAGCATTGGTTGATTGGTTGTATAAATAATGTTGAACTTGTTAATACTGCACCATATGCTGTGATTCTACTTCCGTGAATTATTTTTAATGAAAATTGCAGGCAAATTAGTAGATTGCGCATCTAGGATAAGTAGTTCTCCAATTATGGACACCTCAGCCTCTGATGGACCGCGGGTGCGTATCCGGCCATTTAGGGATACCTTAAAAATCGCACAGGTGTCGAACGACAAACATCGAAGTGATACGGATGAAACTTTGTATTTTTTAACAAACATATTGGTAGCTTTTACGAAATGCTTAATTTTTTACCGGCTGGATCTAAATTCGAATCTCGAGGCAGGAAAGTTTATGATTATTAAGAAAATCTTTTTGTTTTAGATATTAGTGTATTAATACATTCAATTTTTTGTTAATGCCTTATGAAAACTTACTTTTTACTTAGTCCTTTAATTAAATCATAAATTATTATGTATATAAATATCTCGAATCTGATATTTGGTATTCTCTAAATTTTTGACAGTGTTTTGTGTTAGCTTCAAATTAAATGTTATTTGTTATAATGTATGTGTAAATAAATTTGCGTTAATAATGGAGTATTTTTATTTATTGGAGGTATTTTTGTCCGTCCATTTTTGTTAATGTGGTATTTACCTGCGACAATTACAAAAATAACATTAAAAATATATATATATATATAACAATGGTCTCCTATATAGTAAGAGATCACCGCCGCTCTTGAATAAACGCACCACAATCCGCGCATTGAATGTGTTGCCGGCTTTTACTCCGCTTAAACTGCGAAACGCAGTATAAGTACCGTTTCACGCTGAGTATTCTGTGAGCGCGTGCTACCACTACAGACCAACGGAACCGGCCTAATTTGTGCGCCTGCATGGCTATCCTACGGGTGCGACAGTATGAAGACACTCGCTCGGTCACTGTCAACCCCTTCCAGACATCGATTAAATTATAATTGTCGGGGTTGGAATTCGAACCTCTCGCTTTATGGTACGTGAGTGAAGATATCGGAGGCCCTAAAGTATGCCGATTAAGCAGCGTAAAAAGCCGGCAAAAAATGCGCGGACTCTGGCGCGATTGTCCGTGGGCGGCGGTGTGCTCTTATCATATTGGAGACGCACTTGCTCCGTTGTTCGCTATAACATTTAAAAAAAGATTATAGGCCGTATTATCAAATATAAGAGGGCTCAATAATTGTTTTGCTCAAAAAGTCGACCTCAATAGCTCTAGTTTCGAATATTAAAGTACAAAATATTGTAAACAAATAGGGTAAGAGAATTATAACCAGCTCTTGAATTTGCTTCACAATGTGAGCGTCTTCGTGAATAGTCCGTAACTTCAGTGTTTAAGTCGTCTAAAGTGACTCTGTGGTCCTATATGAAATGGAAATCTTTTGCTTTGTTTTTGTTATTTATGCACCTACTGTCATTGTTTTACTTTTTCTTATGAAAACAGTGGCAAACGATCAAGAGGTTCACCTAGGATAAGCGATTCTCCGGCCACGGACACCACTAGCCATAACAGAGCTACAGGTGCGTTGCTGGCATTTAAAATCCGCAATCCTTCACAGTAAGAAACAATTTTATTTTACTTAAATTCCCATCGGTTCAATTGTAATGCTTTCAAAACACGCATTGCAACCTTTTCTATCATAAAAATATACGTAAAATGTTATAGAGTGCCGACGAACATTACAGCTGGCGAGAATCGTAGTGAACAAACAGGTCATAACTGTTGAGAACACCTCCGCGCCTTGTTTTCTTGTTAAATTTTCAATGAGTTGACTACAACTTACGTGCTTGGGTAAAGCGAATTCATAATTTATATAGGGTCGAATTCTGTTTGGATCCCTCTGGGAATGTTTACATTATGGGCATGGATTGCTGGCTTTTAGAAAATTCTCATACGAACTCTTGGGAATGGAACTAATTATTACACAGGCGACGTTAATATAGCCAGCGAAACTCTTTGATATTATAGTCACGACTAACAGTCCTATTAGTAAATAAATGACAATTTTAATTCGAAGTCACTGTTTCGCTGAGTAAGTGAGAATATCGGAGGCAGTTGAAATTATACAGTTTGAGCGGTGATCTCTTACCCCAGTGACGACCCGCCTGCTTGATTGACCGCTATACAATAATAAAATGAAAATTTTTAGTTTAAATTATTTAAATATACTGTTGCTCAATAGAACTGGAACTTTTCACTTGTGGGAGAGCCATGCTGACGCACTAAATGGCCGGCTCGTCCAAAATGATACTACGTGCTCATAGAATACTCAGCGTGAAACGGTACTTGTACTGTGTTTCGCAGAGTGAGTGAGGATATCGGACATCCATGGGCGGTGTTCTCTTACCGTTACCATATTGGAGATCCATCTGTACCGTTGTCTGCTATATTTTAAAAAAGTGAAGCTATAAATATGTTTTATTTCAGAATTATATAATCGCATTCATAATAAATTATTTCTGTTATATTATAAATATAAAGACTTAAAATATACATCAGTGAAATCTATTAGGCATGTAATGATATAAATAAGGTATTATATATGTATTACGTAATAAATTATATTACATTTCTGACATTCATTTTTGATAGCATCGTAAAAATATTACAGATTTTATCAATATACGGCCACCGGTCGGCAGCCATCGACGATTTCGTTTTGCAATGAAAATTCAATCAGTCTTGAAAATTCTACCTGAAAATATATACGTAAAAGCATCAAGAAAGGAAATATCGAATATTTAGGAGTGCACTATTGGATATGCGCCTAATGTTCGGAGTCTAAAAGCACTTAGTGCGCAATTCCTTGATTTTGACGATAATATATCATGTCATTTTCATACACCAAATTTGGCTGCAATAAATTCGGTTGCTTAAGTATGGAGTACCTCCCTTACTTATAAACTTTTGCTAAACTAATGTATTCTATCTCTTTTTTGCAAGAAGAATGCACTATGGCGAGAGTGTCAGAATGAGAACACTGCTTCGAGAAAAGGCAACTTTTGTATCATATATATAATTAGTCGCATTTATGACAGGGAGGCCTATGTCCAGCAGTGGACTTGAATAGGCTGAGGATGATGATGATGATGATGACGATGACGGGCAATGTTGTGAGTTGTTGCAGCTGAATTTCATCATTCAACACGATAGTAATAGTCGTTCAACAACTGAGGGCTTTTAAGGCAATTTGTGTCCAGCATCGTCGCAGCATCATTCATCATATGGAATCAGATGCTGCAGAGATATTTCAAAACCAATACAACTTGGGGAATTTCAATAATACTTATCCCTAAAAAAACTGGCAAAGCACCCGCCACCCATTAAGAGCTGGAGAAAAAAACCTGTTTATACATATGAGAGCCTCGTTGCTGAGTGGTTTAACAAGTCTGCCACGAAGCGAGAGGTATCGGGTTCGAATCCCGGTCTGGACAATTATAAATTATAATTTATTCGGTCTCGGGAAGGGCTTGACAATGGCTGGACGAGTGTCCTTACACTGTCGCACCCGTAAGAGAACCATGCTGATGCAAGAATTGGGCCGTCATTCGTCGTCCTAAGTCATACCACAGACTCACTCAATACTCAGCGTGAAATGGTACTTGTACTGTGTTTCGCAAAGTGATCGATACCGGAGGCTCTTAAAAATTCGGCTTAAGCGGCGTAAAAAGCCAGTAACACAACCAATGCGAGGACTATTGCACGGTTGCCCATGGACGGCGGTGTTCTCTTCCCATATAGGAGACCCTGCTGCTCCTTTCTTGTACGGTACAGTTTTCTTATCTAAAAATAAGATAGCGTTGCATCACAGATTGATGCGACGCCTTAAAAATGCACTGAATTTGAAAAGGGAGCTCCAAATTCGGTTGTAAAGAGAGATTTAAACATTTTCGCAGGTGTTTTACGAGGTGCCAGATAGGCTTTAGTTATTCATGGCCGCTTCGCCGACCTCATGTTAATTATGTGTCGCGATGTAACTTCAAATTGGATAACTTGCTCTGTCACTGACAGTTTGATACGTGAAATTGCTGATAGACTCGTCCTCGATTGAATTTTGTATGACAATGGCTTGCAGTTTGCGTGCGTGAAATTTTTGCCTGTATCAAAAAACTTCTTCGAATATTGAATCAATATTATCGGTTATTATTGTTTTGCACTGAAATATGTTTTTTTATAGCATAGCGGACAACGGAATAGGTGGGTTGTCTATATGGTAAGTGAACACCGCCGCTCATAGGCTTTTATTGGCTCCACAGACCGTGCATTTGCTGTGTTGCCGGCTTTTTAAGCCACTTAAGCGACATTTTTAAAGGCCTCCGATATATTAACTCACTCTGCGAAACACTGTACAAGTATCGTTTCACGCTGAGTATTCTGTGAGCCCGTGGTATCACTTCGGACGAGTCGCCCATCTCCAATTAGTGCGTCAGCATGGTTTTCCCACAGGTGCAATAGTATTAAGACACTCGCACGGCCACTGTCAAGCCCTTCTAGAGACCGAATAAATTAATTAATAAATTAATTGTCCAGACCGGGATTCGAACCCGATACCTCTCGCTACATGGTCCACTTTTAAAATCATTACTCCACGAGGCTCTCAAATTTCCAGTTTAAGTATTAATTAATTAAGCCAACTCGTCTGAGTAACACGGATTCAAAGATTACCAGCATGAAATTGTATTTGAACCTACTGTTTCGTTGGGTGAGTAAGATACCAGAGGCGTACCAAGTTTAAAACTTATACACAATTTGACAACACATTCAAAGCATGTATTGCGATAGAGTTTCTGCTGTGATATTTTATCCTTGCCCCGTAGTCCATAATATAATTAATAAAAACGAAATAAAACTTGGTTTTACTTAGACAAAAGCTAAAATGTTTGAATCAGTAAGTAATTTAAGGCACTTAATATGACGTAACATAAGATGCAATCAGCACGTTTCTTGTCTATATATTATTATTTAAAAAGGCTTTGGATTGATGGATTTTGATTATTAAGTTTTGTTCCACGTATGCTATTACAGTGCCTGAAAACAAAAGTCTTCAACCAGTGCGTGTTGCCAGTGTTGACGTACGGATCCGAAACGTGGTAGCTTACGACGGGTCTGATAGAAGCTCAGAGTCTTTCAGCGAGCTATGGAGAGGGCAATGCGCGGAGTCTCGCTGTGAGATAAAATCAGAAATGAGGTTATCCGCAGCTGAATTAAAGTAACCGACATTGTCCGCCGTGTTAGTAAGTTGAAGTAGCAATGGGCTGGCCACATCGCTCGACAAACCGACAATCGATGGGGACAAAGGTTCTCGAATGGCGACCGCGTACCGGAAAACGCAAAGTGGGACGTCCCGCTACGCGATGGAAAGACTCTCATGCAGGTCGCGGGCAACCGTTGGATCCAGATCGCTCAAGATCATAATAGGTAGGCGTCTTTGAAGGGAGGCATTTGTCCAGCAGTGGATTTGAATAGGCTGATGATGATGATGCTATAACAAATACGGTAATTTACATTGTGTTTATAAACACTATAATATGATATTTCATAAATTTTTTGCAAGCAACGATATATTCTCCACTCAGTAGTATCAAAAGAAGTTACAAGTAAATAACTAAAACAGCATCAGTTTTGGCGATCTTTTGCAGTTATGTAAATGTTTTTTTCACGTCCAATTTCATAGTGAAGCACAGTTCGGGTCGTTTTATTTACATTGCGCCTTTAACGTTGGGTTCCGAGCACACATCCTGCAAATTCGAAAGGCTTTTAGCTTTTAAATTAAAGCTAAAATAAAAATATCGAATATATCGAGGGAAAATGTATAGATGGCGTTTCAGTACGTCTTGATGTTTAATGAAATTGGATGACACTAGAAACTAATCGCATGTCCTAGTGTTTGTATACGGGGAATGAAAAATGTAATTATAACAGTGATATAAATTACTTACGTCCGTCGCGGTTAGCAAACATGATGTTGTATTTTCGTTATTAAAACCCGCAATAGATTTATTATTTTTTGTTTAACTATTATTATTATTGTTAATTTTTTAATTATCTTTTGAATATTTTTATATAATATACTTTATTGACCTCGGCAAATAAAAAATAGTGATTGTGTTTTATCAAAGCTGAACTATGGTTGACCCAATTTTAAGACGAAAAATAGACTTACGGATTCCTTACATTCCTATATCTGGAATAATACGAAATACATATAGGTATAAAATCTGGCAAAATTGTGCTCGCTAGTCACAGAAATCAAATAAATAAAAAGAATAAAATCAGTTGTGTGGTGTTTGAGGTGTTTTTAACAAATGAGTTTTTATATATTAGATAATTTAACTTAGAACATTAAAACAGCTCTTTCTTTATAACTTTATGCTTAGTAACTGCAGAAATATTTAAATGGAATATGTTTGTATGACATATTTTTCGCCTCCGACAGGTATGCATGGGGATCCGAAGAGGAGGCCTATGGCCAGCAGTGGACGTCCTACGACTGAAATGCTGAAGATGATTATGTAATGTAATGATGTTTGTATGTTAAATTAAACATAGCAAAATATTATTATAGAACTAGTGGAGCCGTCACATGTCATCCCGACCGGTACGCAACCTACCAGATCCAATTATGAAGCAATTAAGTACTCACTAAACCCGAAAAACAAATAAAATTAAAACATTACCTTCCATTTTTGTATTCGGATAAACAGCCTATGTCCTTCTCCTGGTTTTTAGCTACCTCCCCACTAACTTTCAACAAGATCAGTTCAGCCTTTCTTGAGTTATAAATTGTGTAATTAAAACGACTTTTTTATATATTGTAGATGTCACAGTCATATGGTTGTATCCGCTATGTGATAAAATGACTAGCGCGTTCATTGAAGGACGACATTTAGTTGATTAACTAAAGGACAAATCGTCAAGCTGTTGAATGTAACGTTCAACGTCTTGACTGAACGTCATTTAGCGTGGTCGATGAATTAAATCCATACTGTCACACTATTTTATTACG
>DWCF01006253.1:0-12722 GCA_018230265.1 Delias oraia
AGAGTGGAGACCACGGACCGGCAAGCGCAGCGTGGGAAGTCCACCCACAAGGTGGCCAGACGACTTTGTAATGATCGCCAGAAGACGCTGTATGCAGGTCGCCTCCGACATAGGGGATTCATGGGGATCCAAGGGGGAGGCCTATGTCCAGCAGTGGACGTCTCACGGCGGAAATGTAGATGAATGATGATGGCTTCAATTTAAGTGAAAGTTTGATGAAAATAGTCACTTCTAAATGTTTAATATGACTGAAATGTTTATTTTTCTGACGCTACCTTGTTTCGAATGCGAGTGACGCTCCCTTGCTATATTTTGAATGAAAGTCTCCGGACTTACGTATGTATCTACATGTTTGATACATCATACTGAACAACATTGAATACTGTTTCCTAAAACATTTCGTATTGTTCTATCAATCGATAAGAATTAGATATGCTGCGTAAAGTAATTTAAATTATCAAATAGTAAAAAATTCACTAAGATACACGTCATATAAGTCAACTACATGTACCTACACAGTCATTACATGTAACGGTACTTGTACTGTGTTTTGAGTTGTAAGTGAGAATATCGGTGGCCCTTAAAATTGCCATAAAAAGCCGACAACACAACCAGGGTGCGCACTGTGGCGCGGTTGTCCATAGGCGGCGGTGTTCTCTTACCATATAGGAGGCTCTCTTGCTCCGTTGTTCGTTATAGAATAAGCAAATAAAAAACAGATAAAAAGTAGATAAGTTGGTAGGCGATAAGTATATCTTTTATTTTGAAGTCTTTCTGATTTGAACTCAAACAAGCGTTTTTTAAAGTTTTGTGCCGCGTACCACCACTCTATTGAATCAGTTTCTTACAGAAGTAGGTATTTCCAAAGCAATACGACCTTCAAAAATAGAGCGGTAACGCAGCTGCAGCACTGCAAGGACTAATAGTGTCCATATATATGTCCAATAGGACGTAGGACCGCCTATCCTAAGTGAACGTCGTTTGCCACCATAAAATACTGACTAAATTATTTACAAAGACAAAGGAAATTGTGTAAGTCTTACAGGAACTTGAATACCGCTTATGTAACATATTGTAGGGAGTGCGAAAAACGTTTCACAAGTGGTAAGGGGTCTCGTCCCTTACAAGTAGGTACCTACGCTGGCATAACTTTATTTCTAGATTAACATAATTAGAGAGACCATTCGTCCTTTGTTTAGGGTTGGCTTACTTGCTCAAAACAAGCTTAAAATAATTACTTAGTTACGGCAAGTTATGAATACAACCCGCTGACGAAAACCAGGCCTCAATAATTCCATCAGCATTCACGGCTGTATCTAAATTTTATTCTGTTTAATACGGGTTATATTATTGTAAATTATTCAGCATGGCAATAAAATGTGTTGTTTTATCGAACCTAATTGACTGGTATAAGTTTAATTTTCATTAATTTAAATATTCTCTATTTAAAAGCTTAAAACGTGCGGCCCTTTACCTGTTTCTTGCGTCGGCGAGTAAATATTTTAATGGGTAACAAAAAATGCGAATCTTATCTGAACATTACGATTTCATATCGCTGATCATAAATAAATGTAAAGTTGCCTACGCCAAGGGATTGTTACAGAAACGTACCCTTTTTGTTATCTATGCTAAGTTTGAGGTCGAAAGAGGGCATCTCAAGGGCCAGAAATGACAGACAAGGTCGTGTCTAAAGAACACGTTTTTATATCTAAAAGTATTCAAGCCTCAAGGATGTTAATTCAATTAAAGTAACATAAACACTTGTATTTTAAACGTACTTCCAATACAGTATAGGTAGGTACTGGAAGATGTGATATGGGTGAACATTTTTCAAAATAGCATAAAAACTAATATTTATATTATTTTTTTTCTATAGCGGACAACGGAGCAGGTGTTTCTCTTATATAATAAGAGAAGGCCATTGCATGGGTATAACCGCGCCCCAGTCCGCGTATCGTTATGTTGCCGGCTTTTTTCGCCACTTATGCGACTTTTTTAAGAGCCTCCGAAATTGTCATATACTCTGCGAAACACACTACAAGTACCGTTTAACGCTGAGTATTCTATGAGCCCGTTGTGTCACAAATTAAAAAAGGTAAAACTTATTTAAATTTTTGGTTCTGTTCTATGAAAGAAACTATTTGTTTTAGTTTAGTTAGTTTAGTTTTTTTGGTCTTTTAGTTTTTGTAGGTAATAGTAATTTAGAACAAAATTCAGATATAATTCAGTACAATTAGCTTTAACTAACTCTTACACAAGTAATTGTGTTTTTACTATGAGTAATTTCATTTTCCTAATTTTATTTACATATAGGTACAATTTTAGTTAAAAAATTATCATTTTATACAATATAATCATTTAAATTAAATTTTCCCTACATGTAATGCGCAGTTTTGACCTAAACCACAAATATCATACAAGATCGAGTTATAAGTTCAACGACATATATTCTGAGAGGATTTGTTGGGAAATTTGGCAACAAATATATTCTGCGAGGAAGTAATACAATACGGACTTGCAAATTCTAATAAAATATGTAGTAGGTAAGATCTCGTAGGCTAAGGTTCGTAGAAAATTGAATAGACGGATAGACATAGCATAGATACCTACACTACTGAAGTAAGTTTAGTATGAAAATACAAAGCACATAAAAAGTATAACCTTATACCATAGCTTAACCCAACCTTTGTGATTGTTCTAAAATATTTTTTCTAGTAATTGCAATGCACTCGTGGCCCTGCTAGAGTGTCCATGGGCGGAGGGCTGCTTGTGCTACTTGAGATGCCTGCTCGTTTGCCACCGTTTTCATAATATTAAATATAAAAAATATAAAAATCTCAGCTATTATTTTACATAAAAAGCACAGCTGCCAATGTCCTTAGTCGTCAGAAAAAAATTAATCAAGCAGAACAATTTCATTGAATAGGTACCTACCTACCTACATGAAATATTTTCCCCAATTTATATGCCGTAGTTTTCTGGCTATGTTTCACGTCAATTAATTTGAATAATCCCTTAAATTAAAAAAGACTCCCCAAAATTGAAGGGGCATCAGGTGTCACAAAGCGATCTATTGGAATGATATTATCTCCGACATATTTCCCGGCAAGGGTCGGTCTGCTCCCCACTCTGAATATATTACGGCTACATTGATTTTTGTACTACCTGTAGGTATCTATTGTCTGTATTTCCAGTATCATTTGACAAATTTGACGATGTCATTCAATTTTAAAATAATTATTTACAATCATAGACTATGTCAAGTAGGTAATAAAAAAAACAAATGTTAAGGTGATTCAGGGAATTTCTTGGGCTGACGCTTTTTAGCGGTTTTATGTTTTTATAAGATAGATAAAAAATAATTGATTATTATAAATATAATTATTATAAGAATGATGCTTTAAATTGATAATGAGCAATAAAAATGAAGAAAAAAAACCATTATACATTTACTATATGTATTTATGTGATACGCAAAACGCATTAATAAAAAATTTTTGAACTAGGCGATTTGTTTCAAATTGAATACATCAATGTTTTGCTTCAAGAATCTTTTATATATAAGTTATGTAAATCCTTATTTTATATTGCCAGTATCTATCGATATCTCTATGGTATGGAAAGGAAATCCAATTAAAATTGAATTCTGCAGCTCTATTAGATTTGTGCGATTTAATTCCAGAAATGTCATGACATTTTTGAGTTTCCAATTCGACCTTTCGCCCGGGGCTTTGACCGAGCATCGAACGGGGATCGTCTAGACGTAAAGGGGCACTTGACATTTAAATTTCATACGATCTATCAAGTTATTCTTGTTTTTAATAAGCCTATTTTCTTATAATTGTGACGAATGAAATAGTGATTGTATGACGAAAGAAATTGTTGGCGTAAAAGAATCCTACGCATCGGATTCCTATTGTATGTTTGTAGGTAATACAAAATTAGTTTAGCTAAACCATTTATAGCTTAAATATCTAGACTCATTATAATACCTTATAGATTCTTACGTTTTTTAAAGTAGAATTAACGACAAAAATAAATTGATAAAATTCTATCTTATTCAAGTTTACCTACCTCACGTTTATCTTATATATTCTATAGCTGACAATTACGGAGCAGTTGGGTCTCCTATATGGTAACAGAACACTGCCGCCCATGAACAACCCGCCAAGGTCCGCAACATTCTTTGTGTTGCCGGCTTTTTACGCCGTTTAAGGTAAGGGCACTTGAAGGGTCTCCGATATCCTCTCTCCGATATCTTATGCTCTGCGAAACACAGAAGGTACAAGTACTGTTTCACGCTGAGTATTCTGTAAGACCGTGGTGTCACTTCGGACGAGCGGGTCCAATTATTGCGTCAGCATATGCTTCAGCATGGCTCTCCCAGGGGTGTGAATAAATATATATAGTAATAAAATACTACATGTATTATTGTGATTTTATAATAATTTAATTTTAATAAAAAAAACACCTTATTTTTCCATAAGGTCATGATAAATTAATTTTATATATATATATATCCTAATAATAATTATTATTATTGTTATATATAGTTATGTTTGTTATATTATGTTTAAATTTGTGTAAAAAAATCGGTATTTAATTAATAATCCAAAATTGATAATTTTTATTCCTTGGAATTTTAGGTATAAGGTCTGAATTAAATAAGTTAATAATGATAGCTTTCATCAATATAGTATTATCAATAAATTAAACGAATTTTATTAACTATTCAGATATTCTCTAGGTACGGCGTGGTTTTTGAAAAATTGAGTCATTAAACTTCAAGAAATGATCTGTTTTTAGGCAATTTTATTTGTAAAAGGGAAAAAGAGTTGTTAAATTCAAAATATATAAAATAATAAATATTTTACTTATGGCATAATCAGATACGGCCTTCCGAAACTTTATTAATTACCAAGGAATGGTTTTACACCAATTATGTAGTTGCGTACGAAAAATATATTTCTTATATATCTTTAGAGCAGGTATCGCTTAATCGAGGAGGCTTCGCCGGAGAATTGCCATTAATCGAAGGCTTTACGAGGGTGCGCGGCAGCTTCTCGCAAGACGGATAAAAGCCATGTAATAAAAACATCTTTTTCATGGACACGAGAAGTTTGGCTGTGAAATTGCTTAATACTTAGCCGTAGATGGAAGACATGATAATGTTTCTTGATAATTATGTTATTTAATTACCATTTTGACGTGTAATTAACCTTTTGAAGGCAAATGAAACGTCTCTTTAAGAAGCTACATTACGTGCATGTTAATAAAATAGGCATTATCGGGGATGTATATTACGCCTTCCTTAGTTTTTTAATTGCTAAAATATTCTGAGGTCTTCTTAATAATTTTTTCTATATATTATCTATATATTATTATTATAACCCCTCTATATATTATGTACATTTTATTTAAATAAAGCATATATTAGGTAACTATAATTTTTGTTGTAGCTAACTAATCAGTTAATAAAATATTACAAATATTATGTTTATATAACATGTTTAAATTTGGTAGGTTTTGGATAACTCTACACTATAAAGTTTTAATTAATATTCAGAAAGTGTTTGCAAAAGAACTCTACCTACATGCGCTTGCGCCGGTAGGTACTTGAGTAGGTATAAGCGCGTTTAAATTGTGATAAACAACAATAAACAGAATACTTAAGGTTTACTAGTGTTAATAAATTGCAACATACCTATTAATTATTAGATATACCTAATAAATTTACTTTAAAAACTTATATATTTCTAGGTATTAAATATTTTAAACCAAAGAATATAATATTTAAATATCCATATAACATACAAAGATATATAATGTTAAAACTTTTAACTGTATCGAAAGAGGATTCAGGAAGCACACTAAACCAAATATGATTTTAAAGATGGCTGCTATTCAGTCCCCCCGCAGTGCGCTATCCCACACAACGCAGCCTAAAATATTATGCACCCGAAATCCATTGTCTGTTGCCATGACAACGTGCCGCTCGATACCGTCTCCTTGCAGACGCATATTGAAACGTGCATTTATCTCGCTTACTCCCAAGGTGCGAGATGCTGATTCCGGATTAAACGAATATTCGCGTCTCTTTTACTACGATGGCCGAATGCCAGATGTACCGATAGCAGATACATTGCGGACACTGGATGGGTATCTTGTTAGATAACTTGTCGAGTTGGATTTTAAGTTACATAAGAATGGCCTCAGATTAAATTATTTGTAGGTACCGTTTAAAAATTAAACTCATAAGTATGAAAGCTATTGGTCGTTTAGAATTATAACTAAAAATTGGTAGTAAAATACCTACCAGTTCTACCACTTTCATATTTACATATATTCTTTGTAATATGGATCTAGTAATTAAATAATAACATAAATTACCTTCAAGTTTTCCATTATAAGTAAACACACAACAATCATAATACTTTGAATTTAGGTATATTGCTTGAAATTTTTATACCTATAAGCACTGGATTTAAAACTATTTCTTACAATTATAACTATCTTGAAGAGACACACATATCACTTAACAAACCAGATCACATCACTCGATCTACAGCGTTCCCGCAAATGACAGTACGGGTCCAAATATTCGAAATTAGAAAGTTGCATATAACAAAGCTTTTATCCTTTAAAAAAAATCTTCTATTCACCTTTAAACTTTCTCTTTTTTGTTCCAATTCCATGTCTTCCTGGTTTTACCTCAACGCGGAAGGGTTTTACAACTTTCTCTTTTAAAACAATAATCTTTTGTTATGCGGGCTGTAAAAATTGGACCGTTTTTTGAGATGCAATGTGCTCCGCGCTGGGAATCTTATTTGAATCATATTGCATATAAAATAAGGTTCAATTTTACAATTTACTTATCCTGTACATGTTTGACTAAAGAATAACTTATACTTTATTTTTCACAAAGTCAAACATATCTTAACCTATATTCATCTATATGATATTGTCTTTGACTTCGTTATATTAAAAAAGTAAAACAAAGATAAATTAATACTATTACTTAAATATAATTTTAAATGTTTTAAAAAAGTTTATTTGTTAAATTATGTCTGACACATATTAGTTACTTAGGTATCAATAATAACAGCTACTTATGCAATCTTGATTTTTGTATACTTTTTACATCTTATCATTATTTAATACACGTTATCAACAAAAAAGATTTTATGGTATAGGACTCGTTTATAATACGAAAATGTTTTTTTAAGAAAGCCTACTGGTTTTCAATTGTCTTTTCTTTTACAGTGAACTGATAACCATATTTTCGTATTTTTGAAGGTCAGTTAAGAACAACCAAAAGTATCTTCATAGGATCAGATTTCCAGTACGTAGTTCTTGCTTAAGAACAGAGATGGCGCTTTTACAAATTTTAAATTAAAAGCAATAAGTTATTTATAATAGAGAAATAAAAAGAAAAATATTAACTATAGAATCGCTTTTTTTATGTTAGAAATACCAACTTAAAACACAAAGCTAAACATGACAAAAACTAAAAAGGTATAGGTACCTATTACCTACTAAATTCTACTCAAGTGTAACTTTAGATTTCTATCTAACTTCGATTAAAAATTGCATAATGATTAAATTATTTAATTTAATTAGATAATCAAGTCATCTTTTCGGTAGGTATCTTAAAACTCATGTTATAAATAAACATTATTTAAATATCTCAATATTTTAGTGGTCTTGGTAATATATTTATTATTTTCCAGTTTTTCTATAGTTTTATTGAAACAGTGTTTCTATTTAGATCTATGTTTATATCTATCTATCTATGTTTATAGAAAGAGAGTTTATACCTACTACGATTATAATAGAATTTTTTATAATATAGCGGACAACAGAGTACGTGGGTCTGCTATAATATGGTAAGAGAAAACAACACCACACTCTTTTTAAAGGGTTCACATTTTTAAGGGCCTGCGATATCCTCACTTATTCTGCGAAACACAGTACCGTTTTACGCTAAGTATTCTGTGAGTCCTTGGTATTACTTGGGACGAGCCGGACCATTTAGTGCGTCAGGATTTGCTTCAGTATGGCTCTCCCACGAATGAAAATCTATTATCTATATTATATTAAAAACTTATTTGATCAATGAAAAGCCAGATTCTTAAGTAGGTACTAAACCTATATTCTTGATATAAGAATTAATTATTGCCTATGTAAAGATTAAGTATCTACCAAGTATAATCTAGTAACTAAGTTATATGGAATAAGTTGGTAATTTTAAGGAACTTCTTTTAAGTATTAGATTATTTCTTTGCTATTTTTAATTTGTACAAATAACCACCATTTTAAATAATTATTATTATAAATAAAACGGATGTATGTATATTATTTCAGCTATAAATATATAGCCATCATATTTTGCAAATATAATTCAATTCTTAAATTACAAAGTTTCTTATAATTATTATCTATCAAACAATTAATAATCTAATTTATTTGCAACTTAATAAATTACTAATCTTTACTATTGTATTCAGTTACTTCTCAATATTAAACTTTAATAATAAACTATGTAATAATTTTAATATTGCCACCATAAAGATAAGCACATATCTTTATATTTTGTGTGCCCGTCGCCAAAGTTTCTCATACTCAGTGATAGTACTTACAGTAAAGTGTCGGAGTTCAAGTCAAATAAAACTCATAATTAACGTTATTATATATTTGTTTATATAATTATAACATTAGTAATAAAACAAAGTTTAACAGAGCAGAATTTATTTGGTGTTTCTTAACTTGTAATTAAATCGAATAATGAAATTACATTGTATTTTATGCGCAACGATTAAGTTACTATGTAATCAGCTATATTTCTATCGAGATTGTAAACGATAACTCATTGTATTGTATTTGTAATGAGGTAAATTGCGTTAAAACATGACGGGACAATTTATTTTGCCTTTATGACGTTTTTACAACTTAGATATAAAGTATTACATGTTTACGATCTCTTTATTGTCCACATTTTATATAGACAATAATTAACAATCATCTCTTATTAGATTAACTGTCTGTTTGTTTAATTTCTAACACAAATCTGTACATAAAATGCCACTAAACAATTAAACAAGAGCAAAAATGGCAGGATAAACATATGCTTAGATTTATCTTTTAAATTTACATAATTTTATAAATTATTAGTACGTTAATGCAATTTAATGTTGTAACAATTAAAGTGTAAAAATCATTGTAGTTATAATTTATATTTATTATATTATCAGCAAGAAAGAAAAACTCCAGCAATCTTCTGCGGTGAAGAGTGTCATCTTCTGTTACGTATACTGAAGGTATACCGGAAAGAATGAGGCACTCAGGATACATTCAGTATACGTACAGAAGGCGACGCGTAATCTTCTCTTCTGTTCTTCACATTCCACCTTGAAGTTAAGAAAATTTAAATAAGAACTGAATAGTAGCTGCATTTCTACTCATTGTTTTTAAGTTTAAAATATTAATAAGGAATTAAATTTAATCAAGTTTCCACTATTTTAAACTCACCAATTTTATATTCACAGCAAACCATCACCACCTATAAAAGAAAACATATCTATAACTTATGAAATGAAGCCCACAACATCAAAGTAGAAAATGGTTTACACGGAGTCATCAATTCTACAGTTTCATACTAAATGAGTAAACTTATGTACAATCGTAAATAAATAACGACTCTGCGAATTCTTACACAAATCGCGGCTCTCTTGTACAGGCCTCACCAAACAATACCTTTTGTTTGCTAACTACCAATGAACGGGCTCGTCCCTTGCAAATTACAGGATTGGTTTGCAAAAATTATATTCGCAAGCCCTCGAGCCGGTAGCTGAACGACAATTTAACATCACCCGAGCGAGGTGGGTCGACAATCGCCCGTGGTCTTTGTACTTGCCTATTGTTGCACATAAAGGACACATTACAAAGGCGCTCTCGATAAAAAAAGGCAGCGAATGCGCGTCAGACCCGACTCTTGGTGAATAATGGCAATTAAAGAAGAGCGAGGGTACAATTTACGAGCGGGGAGAACGGGGCCCGCAATTGCTTGCATAAAAATGGAGTTTACTGGGAGGTTAGCTTGCACGTGACTTACCGGTGTGTCAGCTGTTCGCGAGGTAAACATTGAAGTTGGGTGGCGGCGGCGCGCGGACGTGTGGACCGGCACGGCGTCTCGGGGCGTCTGTCGGTCTGGCCTCGGGGCTCGCATCCCGTTTCCACATCGATTGCTGCCCTGCGCGCGCCGCCCGCCGAATTATCCCGATGCAAAATTTCATTATATACGTCGTGATCGTTGTTATTTGCACCCCGTAATGTTTTTTCATAGTTTGCACAGAAGGCCTTTTGTTTTATCTACAGCCTCAATAAAGTACCACATTCCTATGATTTACCGGCTTCTATACGATCAAGAAGTTGAAAATAGAAGCTCCGTACTCAAATTTAAACATAACTAATATATTTACTTTAGGTTTTCTTATAAGAATAACTTATCTAAGTGATAAAAATCATAGATCTATAAAGAAACGTTGCAATTTATTAAATATTCTACACATTGAAACATAGTTAATATATTTGCTTCACAGTACCATATAGTTTTAAATTACCGGTTAGATTAACGCTTTGTAAATAAACATAACTGTTTGTCTTATAATGCCAATTGATCTAACTTATAAAAAGTATCGATGTGTATAGAAATGTTGCAATTGGCTAAGTATTCTATAAGTAGTTTCTTGTTGGTGTATACCACCTATATTTGCGTCATTGAAGTAACACATTCCTTTGGGTTTCCGGCTGGAATCCGATCAAAAAGTTGAAAATTAAAGTTCTATTATATATGTAATTCAAAGATCAATAATGTATTTACTTTACGTTTCTTTATAGAAACAATTGATTTTATTTAAGTATAAAAACTATCGATCTGTAAACCGGTATAGAAATGTGGAAATTGATTAAAAATTCTACACTGTTGTTATAGTGGTAGGTAGTAGGTACCTACTGCAGACTGCTCCTGCAATGTTTCCGATATAGAAGCAAGTTTGTCTATTTGAGAGTTTAAATGCATCTGTACTAGACTTCACTGCGAGTAAATTGTACGAAAGAAAGATGCTTTTATCCTTAATACTTCCTTATAGTTTTTCTTAGTTTTCCTAAAATAATGTGAGGAAATTTTAGTTTAGTTTTCCCATTAAACTGAATTTTTCGTTAACTTTGCGCTAATTTATTTATAAAATAACTTGTTTTGGCTACTTATATTAATATTATGAGTTATCGCAATATATTTATGAGAACAAAATATCATAAGATATAAAACAACTGTAATAGTTTATATTTCTAGTTTTTTGAACAAAGTTTTTACATTTAAAAATTATTAACTAAGGTTCTTGACTTGAACTTTTGTCGTTAAACTTCATACCTACCTAATAAAGCTTTGTAAATTTTAGATAGTTCAAACTATAATATTGAAAAAAAAAGCAAAACCTATAATTATTAATTCAATTAACAGTTATTAAGGATTTAGATATTATCGTAAAATTAATTTCATTGTTTTGTTCAATAAATTAGTTTATTTTAATATTGACTTAAACATTATAAGTTTAAACCATTCCATATAAAAATCCAAAATAAACTTAAAACCAGATGTTTTAATATTGAATGGTATGTATTAATTCTGAAGTCTGGTTGAACTTAGTAATCGTAAGTTTTACCGATAATAATGCGGAAACCACATAAAACTATCACTTTTGAACGAGAATAATTTCGTCTGTTAGATTTTTTTAATGAAATTTACGTTAGAATTCTATATCTTAACGTCTTTCCTCTGTCATATTTCCTACTATCATAGAATTTTATGGGCAAGTTCAAACATCCTGCCATTATCCAAGCATTGAAAGCAAATGACTGTGTTATTCGATGGTCGGCCGTCGATTAAACGGACAGGGTAAGTTAGGGGAGGAGTCAAAATCGTAAAAAATTAGGGAGGTACCCTAAGCCACCCCGCGTCCACTGGCCTGTAACAAAAAATAGAGATTTATTTGCAAATCTGACACGACCCAATACTCGCCTTACATTGGAATGTTGAGAATATCAAGCATACTTTTGAAACGCGGTAATAGCTTTATCACTATGAAAAGTTATAAATAAAAAGACTACATAAATAAATACATACATAAACCACCTATTAGTAAGGTATTTTATTGTGCTTTTTTAAGTTTATAACTAAACTACTGTATAAAACTAGTACCTAACTAGGTACCTACTGATCGGTATTATAAAAGAACTTTTTGTTATAAGGGTTCTGTGATATTCAATATCCTAGTTCTATATCGGATTAGAATGTAAATATTTATGAGAATTTATTACACTTGCGTAATTTAAGGCTATACCATAGGTGTAACATAATATCTATTACAAAGGTAACGCATTTTAATAAAGCGGATTGAAATCTATACAATACCTACTATATTTTTTGTTAATAGGTAATATATAATTATTAAACCATTAGCATTATGTAACCATTGGAAAAAATTAGAATATAAAATACAGCCTTTGCTTTTCAAAGAGTCGAGTTCATGCACCTAAATAATTGAGAAGTAAATAAGCACTATAAAATAGATACAATACAATTAAATAAATACAATTAAATATTTTTGTAACGCTTTTTACTTATTTTTAATGGTACCTATAGTGAACAACGGAGCAGGTACCTA
>DWCF01006254.1:0-12717 GCA_018230265.1 Delias oraia
GAAGTTAAGCAACGTCGGGCGCGGTCAGTACTTGGATGGGTGACCGCCTGGGAACACCGCGTGATGTTGGTCTTTTTGCTATTAACAAACATTTTATCCACTATTTTTATCTTCACCATTTCAAACATACATTTTGCCCTGACTAACGCCAACGTCCATACCACGTTGAACATACCGGTTCTCGTCCGATCACCGAAGTTAAGAAACGTCGGACGCGGTTAGTACTTGGATGGGTGACCGCCTGGGAACACCGCGTGATGTTGGCTTTTTTAGCACTAATTGTTTTTTTTATTTTCAGGATTGTGGTAGTTTTGCAATGACACCATTATATTTATATGTTGGTTTGGCGTGTCCCTTAATATTGGTGCCATCGTACAGTGACAATCGCAAACTGGAGTTGCTAAGTGGAGTGCTGTCCATCGGTGTCGGTGACACAGCAGCTAGTTGGTTCGGATCCCGGTTTGGATTTAATAAATGGCCAGGTGTGTATAAAACAACAAAATTTTAAACGAAATCTAAATTTTGTAATAATAAATTTATCACCCTTCTAACCCCAACAAAATCAAAAATTATTTATTTATCGTAAGATTTAACAATAACTTGATAATTGTCGTGTTTTACTACGTATTTACAACTCTGTTGACGTCAAAAGATATTAATTTACTTTTAATTAAGTTTTCGCCAATGCAGAAGAAACGGCAACGCGCCTTTTTTCCAATGACGTAACTTTTATTATTTTTATTTATATGATATTATTATTATAACGTGAACGTCAAAATCAGTCTACCACCCGTTTCAAGCTAAGCCCACTGAGAAGAATCGGCGAAATAATCTCGTGGGTGTAATTTTTTTTTGCTTCCGTGAGATACTTAAAATATTAAAATATATAACAAAAAATTATCTCTGATAATTCCTGGTTATACCTTATTCCCAAGGTGAGACATCATTTACACTATAGTATACTTAATCACACAAATAATGTAACTGTATATTATATTTTCGCATATTATATTTTCAGATAGTAACAGAACCATGGAAGGGACTGCATTTAATATTTTGTCTCAAATCTTAACAGTTTATACTCTTATTATATTTGGTGAGTATTATAAGTAAATTGGTAAGTAGCAATACACTTTTTACTCCTGCGGGAGAGCGTGAGGATATTAGGGCCCCTGAAACTGTACCGTCAATTCGGTGTAAAAACCCGGCACAACCAAAGCGGAAATTGCCGCGCTTTACCTTATAGGAGACCCGCCTTCCCTTGCCCGCTATACCTTATTACAAAGTGATTAACACCAATTCAATTAATAAATAAGGCTTCTAATATAAGTTAACATCATATCATAATAAAGTTAATGATCATAATATATATTATTTATAATGGTATTCAATAATTAATATTATTTATATCAATTAATTCTTATCTAATGGTTTCGCCTCTGCATGAAATGTCTGTGTAGGCGAATTAAATTTCTCAGTCTGTTTTTAAGATTCATAAATGCCTTTTTGGTCTAATATGAAGTAAAGATCTTTGTGTCATCATCATGGGCCTATTAAAGTCCACTGCTGGACATAGGTGTCCCTCTAAGACGCTTCCCTATTGCGATCTAGATCCAACGGTTGCCCGCGACCTTTATGAGATCGTCTTTTAACCTCATGGCGGGATGTCCCACTCCGCTTTTGCCGGTACGTGGTTGCCACTCGAGAACCTTTCTTCCCCATCGGTTATCGGTTCGTCAAGCGATGTGCCCAGCCCATTACCACTTCATACTAATACAGCGGGCAATGTCGGTTACTTTGGTTCGTCTGCGGATTACCTTATTTTTGATTTCATCTCGCAGCGCGACTCAAAGTATTACCCGACTTTTGTCTAATTGAAATTTATCATTTTTCAGAGTTGATCAGTCCTAAGGACGCACTTGCACGCATCACTTTCGTAGCCACAGTAACTGGTATGGTGGAAGCCTGGACTGATCAGGTTGATAATTTAGTACTGCCTTTAATAAGTTTAGCTTCGTTTCAAATAACGCGATTAGTCTTATAAGTTTTTCCATTATGAAAGTTAGATATATGCTGTCGTAGTTTATTTTATACGCATTATCGATCTCTGCAAATCAATCAAATCATATCTCATAGTTAACCCAGCGTAAAAGTAATAAATTAATACATTTACCCGAAAATCAAAACCCTATATAATTCATAAATAACGTAACCATTGATAAAAATAATAATCAAGATCGTTTCAGTAGATCCAGAGATTACCCCTACACCGTTATTTGTCTCATTTACATTTGTTCCTCCACGCGCTGCGGCAATAATTCCCTAAATACTGCTGCGGCAGAATCGACGGATATAAGTGTTTACATACTGCCTTCCTCTCACTTCGCTTTTAAGTTCGGGCAATGGCAGATGTTGAAATCGTTGCAGACTCTTTTAGCGATACATAATTATGTGCGAAAAGTATCGCAACTATTTTATATCTAACATGTCTGCTGATTTTGATTGGATTTAGAAACTGTTATCAAGATGCAAATTTGCTTATATGTAATTTATTTATAATTGATCATTCCTAGGAATTTTTTAAAATCCAAAGTAAGTAGTTGATAAGATATTTAAATTTTATTATTATATAAAAATAATTGTATGTGTAAGCTGCAATAACTTTATTTTAATCCAATTTATTAATTTGTTGACTATGAAGGACTGAGACATGACATTGAAACATTCCTAATCGTGATACCAAAGTGATTTAATAAATGAGAATATTTTTCTAAGTAACATTGGCTTTTATTAAAAATGTCTGGTTAATTTTAATCATTCCATTATACACATATGTCATACAATAATTAACATTCCGTTTTAACTTCGTCTTTTATTGCCAGCTTAATTTGTTTGGTCATAGAACTATCATCAATTTTATTTTTTATCAAAACTCGTTTTTTCTTAACGCCCTTACATTTTGCCTTGTATATCTTCTGTAAGGCATTTATATCTTTTCTAGTTATAGTCCAGTCTATAATGGAATGTTCCGCTAACTTTATGAAGTTATCCTCTTCATTATACATGGGTATCTCAATATTGAGAATCTTCATTACATTTTCTAGTATTTCATCTACATAATAGTTTATAATTAAGTCAGCCTTGTTATCCTTAAAATAAAACAATAAATTGTATTGAAAGTACAGTAAGTAAATTTTTGAACAAACTAAAATGTTTATGTTATAGAATAATTATTTTAGAGTTTAATTTATGTCATGAAACACATATAGTCTAACAGAAGAATTATTTTATTAAGAAAACTTACATGTTTAGTTGGTTGTAAGTTACAAATGACTAATTTTCCTCCATATTTAACTGTTTCTAATGGCAAATTACCACTGGGTACAATTTGGAGTGTTGTTCCCAAACAAATACTTAAGTCTGCTACACTGAAAATAAATACAACCTAAATAATTTTAAAACTAGTATTTAATTAAGCTTGTAAACTTCTAAGTAAATATTATAAATTGTATACAGTTGAAGTAGAATGACTGTAATTACTAATTACCTTGAGTGTAACTCAGAAACCAAAAGATCATTTTCCGGTAAACTATGTTCCCAGTCTAACACAGCATCATATAATCTTCCCCGGCATGGCCTACCTCCTATATGACTGGATCCACATGGCACACCACTACACTTCTTGCCTACTGTTTCCACAGGTGTATTACGGACAAACTGTCTGATATCAAAATTTATTTCTATTATATCTTATAAAAAAACAAATATATATTTTTATTACAAGCAAAAATGATATAAAAATTGTGTAGAGTCATATACTCGTATTTTTGTCAGTGCATCAAGTGAATACCAAAAATAATAATGATTGATAGAATATAATTACAAATATATGTTCAGTGACAATACATAATATATAAATAGATATAGTTTACCTCTTACAAATATTACATTCGTCTACAAACATATTTCCATGTAACTCCGCCAAAAATCTCCTTGAAAGCCCTGATTTTAAATGCAAACCATCTATATTCTGACTAACAATGTACTTTATTTTATTACATTCTACTAGTTTCTTTAATATCATATGTGTTTTAGTAGGCTTAGCATCTGCAAAGGATACATCAGTATTTGGTTTCTTTCCTTCCCTTTCTAAAGTCCAAACCCCATTTGGCCCTCTGAAATAAAATAACTATGGTTATAAAACATATATAACCGTTAATTTAACATTAAAAAGAACCATGCAAGACTTATATTGCGTGTTATATTTAAAATTAGTATGTATGTTTATGTACAAAATGTACCTGAAATCAGGTATCCCTGCTGATGTGCTTATCCCAGCTCCAGTATGTACAACAATATGATTACTTTCTTTTATTAAATCAGCCAATATCTGACATTTTTCATTCAACTTTTCAGCTGATTCAAATTTCTGAAAAATAAAAGATTATTTTTATTCTTTTCTATTAAACGGAAAACATATCTACTGGTTATACAACTGGATCATACTTCTGGGACTCCAAGAATCCCTTTGTCTTCATATGGTGATAGCCCTTCAGCGTAATTGCAAGACATTGTTCAGTTTATCTTGTTCAACATTTACTACACACACTTATTTTAATAGATATTGTACCATGCGTCCGTGATTATAAATGTAAAATATTTAGATTTGAATACATAGTACTCATGCTTTAACATTAATCGTATTTGAAATAGTGTTCTTTTTACTTGAAATGATATTTGGTTCGTATGTTTCAATGTTCATGATTGTTGTTGTTGCTACATGTTAATGCTAGAGATGTAAAACTAACGACGTACGACTCGAATACTTAACAGATACCACTTACTGTAGTATATAAAAACTGTACTATTCAAATCCACAATATTCGAATACAAATTTCGAGTTGTTATGGTATTCGAATCCTACATACCTAACATCACAAGTTATGATCACAGGCCCCGAGGCATCCGTGCCGTTAGCTTGTTCGGCCTCGACGGCCCTATAAGCGAACGGGAAGGTGTGCGCCCTGTGGAAACAGAGCAGTGATTGGCTTGGGTCCAGTTTAGCCTAAAGATAAGAGGGCTGGTAATAGAACTCAACCCGTGGTCTTGCAATGCCCAGGTGTGACTGGGCGCAGTTCATGGTCATGGTCCACCGAGTGAGACTCCCGTATTATTCGGGAGAGGCCCAGCGGATAAAGTTGCAGCTCCTGCCCTCGGAGTCATCTATGTGGTTACAGCCAAGGAGTACTCTCAAGCGGCGGCAGTATGAAAGTAGTAGGATTGTCATGTTCAGGAGCCGGATGACGATATCGCCACCGCGACTTCAAATTACAAGTCACGACCGCTGCTCTGGTGGCCTATAATGGTGGCATATAGTGCGGTGAACTGGTCTTCGAATCCTAAGTCATAAGTTTTACATCGTTGCATTGTATGTTTTAACGTATTGAAACTTGTTTCCCAGGCGGTAATTTTGATGACATATTAAAGATTTGATTTTTAAAAAGTTATGAAATAGTTTAATTTTGAAAAAAAAATCTGAAGTATAGTAATTTTACAACAATTCAGAAGATACTTATTAAATAATGATTAATGGATTTGATTGTGATAATGCAATTATTTAAATACACTCTCCTATCATTTATGCATTATACATGAAATATAAGTAAATATCAGGTATTGTCATCAAACGCACATTACTAATACCTATTTAAAAAGTACTCAAGTCTTAAGTCGACATTTTTTAACGAATACCATAATATTCGATTACGAAAAATAACCGACTGCGCACATCACTAGTATAATCCATAAACCATTTAAACAGGGCTATAAATGTATGTATAATAACCATAGATAATACAAAATAACATCTATAGGAGTTTCTACTCTTTATCTAGCGAAATTACACTTCCGTTGTTGCTCAGAAATATAACGATTTTAATCAAAAATATTTTTCAATTCTCTTACAAACTAACCAATCATCGTCAGATTTGTTTTTTAACACAATTCCTAGAAATAAATAGATTTTTGGATGCGTAGGCTTTAAAACATAAATCAAAGTAAAATTATTTTCCACTTTCCTTCGCAATTGCCTCATGTTTATTATTTTCATGTTTATTTTCCTTTTTAAAATTATACATATTTTTGTTAGTTATACCAAAAAATATTGGCACAATATAATAGGTGGCGCTGAACTCATTGAAAAACAGGACTGAAACAGAAAACAGAGACATCAATGTGAAAACAGCATATCTACATTTTACTGTTAAAATAGTAAGGTTGGTAACATTATCTCCCGTGTTTTAATATCGCATACGGCAAAACTTTGATGGAACGCATTTCAATTCTCGCAGTGTTGACGACATTCGCCCGTTGTGTTGTTTTTGTAAATTATTTTAAAATTCTTATTTAATAATAAGACATACTTGTGAACTTTTTCAGTTGGCAATTAAAATAATAACTACTGCATTTACGTATGTAACTGCCGGCCGGTTAGTGCGGTTAGATTTTTGACCAATTATAAAATTAAATAAGTTCTAAAATGATTCGTAATTTAAGTAAAACTGTTAAACTACATAAAGCACAATTCGCGACTGCTACTGCGCCAGCGCCGAATACCAGCCCAGATATTTTGTATACTGGGGTAAGTTATTTTTAAATTATATAAATTGAATTTATTTTAATCCTAGCTATCTAAATAAATTTCTTTGTACTTATTATTATTAAACATGGTTACCTACTTTATTTATTTAAACTTTTTTTATTGTTATCATTTATAACATATCACAAGTTACTCAAATTCATCCAGAATTATTAAAAAAATATTTTTTTTATAGTTATTCATTAACAATGAGTGGGTGAAGTCTTCTGATGGCAAGACATTTCCCACCGTCAACCCCTCGGATGAGAAGGTGATTGCTGACATTCAGCAAGCTGGGAAAATAGATATTGATAATGCAGTTCAAGCTGCTAAAGATGCTTTCAAGTGAGTGAAATTTTCAAAAGTACAATAATATTTAAAATTAATAATAAATAAATAAGATAAACTAAGTTTTTATTGTATTTACCATTTCCGTTTTTTAACTTTTACTGAGTACAGATATATTTTGTTAGGTAAGGAAAGTTATGATTCAAAATTAGCTAACCAACAATCTAATAAGAAAAATCTTAAACCTATTAATTTTAGAGTTAAAAGAAAAAAATATAGATACAAGAATTTATTTGAATAAAAATTAAAAATTTAGTGCATAAAGATGTATATTTTTGGTTTTTAAGAGATTTAAAGCTATCATATGGGTATATTGATATATCAAATGCATTTAATAGGTTGGGTTCACCATGGAGGACAACAGATCCATCACAACGAGGCTATTTGCTGAACAAACTGGCTGATCTCATTGAGAGAGACAGGACTTACATTGCTGTAAGTCTATTATAAAATTTTTTTACTTGCCTAGCCTAATTGAACAGTTATATATAAATTAAAGTAGAGTTGAGTTAAACCATTTAGAACTCGAGAAGGATTGGAGAGATTTACATGATATTTAGTATGGATCTAGCTGACAACCTAGATTGACATATAAGCTAATTTTTATTCGCTACAAAAATAAGCATTAGGTTTATAATTGGACCCTTGGAGGGTCCAAAACGACATCTTAAAGGTCCACTAGTAGTATTTGTGCCAACTATATGTATATGCCAAATTAAATTAGCCTCTAATAACATGGAATTGCTTGTCAAAAGTTGTTTTATAAATTTTTTTTAATGCGCGTTCTTGAATGCTATTTCATAGGAATCTACATGTATAGATGTAAAGATTTAAAGTTCATAATACACTGGCTGTTTACTTCGTGTTATGGCTACATATTTAAAATAGTACAATTGTGAACAAAAGATGACTCAACTAAAACTTTTTAATAGTATTTCACACTAAATAATTACATTTTAAAAAAATTCCAAGACAGTAAACAATATGAATTACATAATTCAATATTTTGCCTGTCATGCCATTTTGTTATTTAAAGTATCAAGGTTATCAAATATCGACTCATCGCACGTTCGCAGCTTTAGTTTTTATCTATGGTAATACACTTTATTTATATATGGTATTGGTCAATTAAATACAATGAACGGATATTTTTTTATATACTTTTTGCAATAAGAGGTAAATTATAAGGAATACTCAAACTAAATGTTTACTGATAAGTTGATTAACAAGCAAGGTCCGTAAACATAGAATAATTTTCTATAGACGATAAAATTGATAACGTACTGAAATGTAAATGGTTTCTTTGTCTCATACATCGCTGATGTGAGGTGTTTATAAAATCAATTTTAACATATTTAGTTAAGATCTATATATTACATATAATTTAGTTTTGTAAATTGCAAAGCGTATATCAGAAAAAAATAAAAAAAAATATTTTTTTTATATCTAAATCACAACTAAACACTAACTAACTAACACTAAATCACATTGTATCCTACTTTTATTATAAATCCTGTGTAAGTATAGATGGATGTTTGTTACTCTTTCACGCAAAAAGTAAACCACCTTAAAGAACTTTTTTCATTAAAATGTCATGACATAGTGCCTACATGTATATAAATTACAGTAACTTTATTGCTACAGTTTAAAATAACATCGTAATATATGAGAATACATACCGTAAATGGTACAATTGTAGTGTCTTTTAATATTACTTTTAATATTACTATTGCATATAAAATAGAGTTCTCTCTATATAACGATATTTCTCTATAGCGATGAAAACACGTGGTCGCTTGGATATCGGAAGGAGCGTCGATTGTATATAGATTAAAATTGACCATACAATGATCGATTCAGAGTTTAGACAGCACTTGTGATTTTCTCTTATCTCCTTAGAGCTTGGAAACGCTAGACACCGGAAAGCCTTTTTTGGCGGCATACTATGGAGACCTGCCTGGCACCATAAAGAACCTAAGATACTACGCCGGTTGGGCTGACAAGAATCACGGCAAAGTTCTGCCTATTGATGGCAAATATTTTGCCTACACTCGACATGAGCCTGTTGGTAAGTGAGTTATCTAAATATTTTCTTTTAGGACAGCGATTCCCAACCTATTCCAAAGACCGAATAATATATAATTTCTTTATTCTGACCGGGGTTCGAACTCAATACCTCAAGCTTCGCGATAGACTTATAAGACCATACCTATTACATTACCTACGAAGCTCTCAAAAGATTAGAGAAGATATAAAAGTCCAAAGTATAGTTCAGTCATTAAAATTTATTACAAATTGAGTTGCAATTGTAAATGTTTTTATGATGCTGTGTAGATGCACAACCTATATCCATAAACCGCATTAAATATTTATAATTCAAAAATGCTGTTTTTTCTCTGGCATTCCGAACCTAAAGCGACTGGATCTTAAAGTTGTTATGTCGGTTTATGTTAACGAAACAAGTTTATATGTTGCTACTGTAGTCAAGGTTAGATTATTAATCTAATTCGTTTAATTATAGTATTTTACTGACACTCCCGTCACAAATAAAATAATTTAACACCAAGAAGACCTATTTAGGGTTTTGCCACATGAAAAGTATACACTAATTATATTATAGCTTCTCGTGGGAGAGCCATGCTTAAGCATATGCGGATACCACGGGCTTACAGAATACTCAGCGTGAAATGATACTTGTACTGTGTTTCGCTGAATGAGTGAGGATATCGAAAGCCCTTAATAATGCCACTTAAGTAGCGTAAAAAGCCGACAATACAACCAATGCGCGGACTTTGGCGCGGTTGTCTATGGGCGGCGATGTTCTCTTACCATAAAGGAGACCCACCTGCTTCGTTGTCCGCTATACCATAAAAAAATTACGGTTTAACTACATAATACCCTTACATTAAAGAGTGTATCAGTTTACGTCTATACTAATAAATCTACTATGTCTATACTAAATAAAAAAACATAGCTAAGGCAATATGTCAGGAACACAAGCATGAAATAAAAACCTCATTAACGATGTACTTCAGTGTCGCACTGAACTCATTTGTAAGTAAATTCTGGTAGACAGACGAGTCCACTTATGAATTCCAGCCATGCATGGACAAGCCAAAGCCGCCAAACTAGTTGTAAATCATTTTTTTATGGACAGGAACCAAACGTGCAGGTGCCTAAAGACAATAATATTTTTACTGTATCCTAGGGCAGCACTTTCCAACGTATTTTAGCCACGGATGCCTAGGGATTCAAGGACAGTTTTCGTGGATTCCTAAATAAAATGAACAGTAAAATTTGATTAGGTATTTATTTTAGTTATTAGCATTTATGTATGGGTCAGTCAACAAGCTGTACCCTCCCGAGAGGATAATAACAAACTCAGGTGGTAGGGTTCTGTGCTAGGCACCGCGATAACAACCGCATCCGCTGCAGAAATGCAGCTTCTGTTCATTTGTCTGCCTTGTTTCCATTTACAAAACGCTTTCCATATTTGCGGCATAAAAAAATTACTTTATTTATCAATTAAGATTTAACAGTCAGTTTTGAACGTTATTGACTCCACTACCGGTTCCATAATTACGAATGTTACTGTATTTAAATAGAAATTGTCTTTGAACAGGTATCTGTGGTCAAATAATACCATGGAATTTCCCGTTGCTAATGGCGGCATGGAAGTTGGGCCCCGCCCTCGCAACTGGCAACACCTTGGTGTTGAAGCCTGCCGAGCAGACCCCTCTAACTGCTTTGTATATCGCACAACTCGTTAAGGTAAGTATCGGTAAGCGAAACGAACTTTAAGCGTTAAGTTGTAACATTATTGTGAAGCATAGTTTTTATGGAGAGCCATGCTGAAGCATTTGCTTGGGCCGGCTCGTCTGAAGTGATACTACGGGCTCACAGAATACTCATGGTGAAACGTTATTTGTACTATATTTCGCAGAGTGAGTCATAATATCGCAGGCCCTTAAAAGTGCCGCTTAAGCAGCGTAAAAAAGCTGGCAACACAACCAATACGCGGACTGTGGTGCGGTTGTTCATGGGCGGCGGTGTTCTCTTACGTAATTGGAGGACCCATCTGCTCCGCGGTCCGCTTTACTGTATAAAAAAGCTATACAATAAAAAAATGTGTTTTTACAGGAGGCAGGATTCCCCGCGGGGGTAGTAAACGTGGTACCAGGATTCGGCGACGCCGGCGCAGCATTGGTGGACCATCCCGATGTGGATAAAATTGCTTTCACTGGTTCGTATAACGTATTCGATAAATTAATAATTAATTTATTTAAATTAGATTGGTATGCAACTATCACGTTGCGTGCTTGCGAGAGTCACGGCATGATTTTATAACATTCTCAATACGATTGTTAATTCAAACGAGTTTATAATGTTTGACTAGTTAAAGATGTTTTTTTAAATAAATTCAAGCAACCGATATCAGTGTCCTAAAAGACAAAAATAATCTTTATTATATATTAAATCGGACTTATTATATTAGCAAATGTTTTTTTAAATTCTATCCTGAAAGCTAACATGCATACATAAAAAGTCTAATCAACATATACAAATTTTCTATTTTACAATGTGTTTTCGCATTAAATATTTAATTAATAAATAAATTATTATTAAATACGCATTAAATTTTTTTTTTATATCAAACAATTGTTTTTTAAAATATTTTAACTAACAATTCTACGAATTAGTACTTTATGTATGTACGTTGTATGATGCCAAATTAATTAAAGTTATAAAATATTAAAAAGAAGTTATAAATTGAGAAACTTTATCATGCGACTGATTTTACGATTTTGCAAATCCGACTACCACAAAAAAGCCTTTTTTCGATCCAGATCGCTGAAAATCACAATAGATGGGCGTCTTTGGGGGAGGACTGTGTCCAACGGTGAACTTATTTGGCTGATGATGATATATAAAATTAATTTGCAGGTTCTACGGAAGTGGGTAAACTGATCCAACGCGGTGCGGCGGGCACCGTGAAGAGGATAACTCTGGAGCTGGGCGGCAAATCGCCTAACATTGTTCTCAACGACTGTGATATTGCCCATGCAGTGGAACAATCGCACATGGCGCTCTTCTATAATATGGGGCAGTGTTGCTGTGCTGGTGAGTTTCTATGAGAGTGTATTTTCTTTAACGTAAGAAAATCAACAAATCAAAGCGCGGATTCAGCTTGGAGGAACACAGCGCAAATACCGTTTTACGCTGAGCCTTCCGTGAGTCCGTGGTATCACTTCACGCCACTTGCATTAATAAAATCTTATACTAATTGCTTGAGTATCTTATGTAGTTATATAAAATTATCATATCGCAATGTTTGTAGTTAACTTATCTGAAACTTGAAATAGTAGTTGTAATTGGAACGGTGCCTCTACTGTGTTTCGCAGTGAGTGAGCATATCGGAGGCACTTAAAAATGCCGGCTCAAAAAGCAGCAACACAACCAAAGCGCGGTCTGCGGCACGGTTGCCCGTAGGCAGGGGTGTTCTCTTACTATATAGGAGACCCGCATGAACCGTTGTCCGCTATAGAATTACAAAAATAGACTGCTGATATATTTTAGCTATTTGAATCTTACCTACTTAAAAATAATAGCAAATATATTACAAACTTTGAGTAAAAAACTAAGACGAAATTTGTCAAAATCAGATAAGTTAGAATTCAGCTTCAATTAAACATGCATAAAAATTTCATACGAATTATTAATACACTGAACAC
>DWCF01006255.1:0-12714 GCA_018230265.1 Delias oraia
ACACTTCTATATATATAAAAGAAAGTCATGTAAGTTACACTAATTATAAATCAAGAACGGCTGAACTGATCTGGGTAAAAATTAGTAGGAAGGTAGCTTAGAATCAAGAGAGTCACATAGGCTTATCTGTACACAAAAATTGAGGTAATGTTTTAAGTGTATTGTTTTTCGGGTTTGGTTGGCCCGTTGATGGCTTAAGGTACAAAATTGGATCCGGTAGGTATAACTTTTTCATATAAAAAGGTTCCCCGCGAGTAAGTGGCCCTCGCCAATAAACACCCTTAGTCCCAGCTACGCTGCGGGTGCGTTACCGGCCTTACTTGCCTCTGTACAGCCCCAATGGATCATATAATATCGCGGATATTGCAAGATTACGCTCCACTTATTTCAAACTCTAAAGCTCGCTTCTAATGATAAAGCCGTAATGCGTGGGCGCATTGTTTATGAATTTGTTCGTTGGGAAGGAATACTTTGTCGTTGCTGAGTTATTAAGTTATTATTGAGAATTAATCATTTATCATAAATCAACGTTTTCATTTATCGCTGTTTTCGCGTTAGAACAATTAAGGTTAGTCGCAACTTGATAGATCAAGTCTAAAGTAACAGACCGACAAGACAATTAAATTATATATTTAATATGAATAGCATGAAATAAAAAAATTACTTTCTAATCTTACATCTGGGCGTGTTTGTGAACAATCTATGTCTTTAATTATTATTTATTACATTCATAAAATGTTATGTGGTCCTATGTGAAATAAAGATCTATGAGTTTAAAAGTTTCCGTATGTAGTAGCATCACATAAACGAAAAGTATAAGTACTTTTCGTTTCTTTTTTCTTTTTTTTCTAAAAGAAGTGGCATATATATGCTGCATAATAATAGGTTTATATAGGATCTTAGAGATAGGAATGGTTCACTACTATTGACAACCTAGCCCCAACTAACCCACGGGTCATTTTCGGCTCTAATGGGATAGATACACTTTTTTTGAATATTTAAAAGTCGCAAATACTTGCAGGCAACTATTTCTACGAAGGCGGTACGCGGCGAAATTACCTTAAATACGCTCAGCTAGTAATGGAACGACAGACATCGAGATGAATGTATTATATTGAATGAAATATATGTTGTCTGTTAGTACTATGAGTATCGATATATTATTGAATAACAATAAAAAACGTAGTGTGTTAAATTAATGTTTATACGCTCAGGTGGAATTTTTTTAATAAAGTTGATAACATCGTGTATTCCATGTCAGGCGCCGCGTTGTCACATAATTGTGATTAATTCTTGCGCGTGTGGCTGCGGTCGCGACAGGAATGCTGTCCTATCTGAGATGGTGGATCGGTATTGTGCAGTGATGAGAGAAGCGGCAGTGATAGCGGTTAGCGAATCGCTAAGTGCTTTTATAATGTAGTTAACGAAACATTCAAGGCAAAGTGAGAGCACCAATTAATACACCGTGTAATAGAAAAAACTGCTATTATAGAGTAAATCATCGTCATCATTTCAGCCGTATGACGTCCACTGCTGGAGATAGACCATCCCCTTGGACCTTCAAGAATACCTGTCGAAGGCGATATAGCAAATACAAATTAAAATCAATTTCACTAATTTATTATTTAATAAAATGCAAAACTTGCTTGGTTTATGTTTTATTTACATATATTATAGTAAAATAAATATTTAAACTAATATTAATATTACTTATATAATTACACTAAATTTATATAATTGATTAAAATCACCAGAAAGCCGCAAAGGTCCTTAGGAATATTTCAAAATGTAGCATACGCATTAGCCTACAGAATTAATATTCAAACTGATTTTTGATAAAGAAACGACGAGAAACGATGAAACATCCTCACCTAAAGACTACCAAATAATCGTCCCATTTAAAGGTTTTTATTGGATACTCTGGAGTGGACACGTTGTAGTACTAAAATTCAGACGGCTTCAGACAAATAATAAAACTGTGAAATTTCTCTAATATAAATAAAAATCGCTCTGTTTGTGGTTGTGGGTTCCACCCTAAACCACATTTACTAATAGAAAACTCCTGCACACTATAGAATTAGGTTGTACACTGCAATTTGACATTTTCAACATCGTCTAAATTTGGTGTTCACCTTCATGGTTTTGTTTTACGTTGCAACATTGCAATTTGCAATTCTTGTGATGATACGGTTAATTGCGCTTATGAAAAACGGAGAAACCTAAGTGAAGCAAGAAATACGGTTTATTTTAAGTCATTTTATGACAAATTTAAACTTCAAATTAATTTTATTGATAGTATTCATTTCAATTGCATTATCAGTATAGGATAACATAGCTATAACTTCATCTTGTATCAAACTATCAATATGTTGGTGTTTTTTTAACGAATAGAGGGGAACGGAGAAGGTCCCTTTTATGGTAAAAGACGCTCGTGGGTACGCAAATTTCATTTCACACTGAGTATTCTGTTAGCCCGTGGTATCGGTCCAATTAGTACGTCAGCATATGGTTCTTATATACACGGCTTTTCCACGGGTGCGACAGTGTTACGACAGTGTTACGCTTCCAAACACCGAATAAATTATAAATTAAATGATAAGTGTTCGGATCGGGATTCGAACCCGATACATCTCACACTGTGGTAGACTTATAAAACCACTTAGCTTGGAATCGGTGTTAAACGGATTTTGAAGTTCAACGGGATGCATTTTTGTCGAATAAAAATAATTCATTTCTTAACCCTTATTTAGCAATTAAATTTATAAATGCACACAGATATTCACACAACATTTTATAATAACTTTGAAAGGAGTATGGCGACAAACACTGCGATACTAGATATTTAAGTATATAAGAGAAGATAAATAAATCCCATATCGTTCATACATAATAGGATAAATAGCCTTAAGGCTGTGTCCTAAGCGAGGTAGGTCGCGGAGTCCGGCATCTAGGTCACGATTTTATTGTTGGCTGTCGCAACAAGTGGAAGTTATTTATGATCGTCGGCCGCGATTAATTCTCTATGTACGTATGTTTGTCATTGTACCTTGTCAATCATTGAAATTGAGTTATGTTGATCTGATATAATAGATATTATTGACGTAAAGTACTTCTGATTTGATATTCCACTCATATTTCATCAGTTGCCTAATAATGTGAGATTTATCAAGATTAGTACTTATTTTTTAAATAGAATAGGCTCCGAAACTACTTGGCGGATTTTCAAAATTCATTCATCATTGAACAGGTACACTATTCAGTGTCAATTTCACTAAAATTCAATCCACCAAAGTGTAAAAAACTACCTAAAATAGCTTAAATCGCGTTCGCTTCAATTATTATTGATTATAAAACAAAATACAAACGATTATAGAACTTAACAATTACCAAATATATCTTAAAACCATGTTTCCTTGTTTCAGTTTCGTCTTTTATTTAAAAAGAATTAATAAAAGCCGTTTTTATAAAAGATATTTGTACCTACTTAAAAATAGTTCACATCGCGTTCACTGCGAATACGATTATAGAACAAAATAATGTACTAAGACTCTGCAGAACATACTTATATACAAAAATATGGCAACAGCATGTTTAATTGTAATAGTTACGTCACATAAAAAATACATTCATTCACCATCAGCCCATTAGGTCTACTGCTGGACATGGGCCTCCGCCAAAGACGCCCTATTACGATCGTGAGCGTTCAGGATCCAGTAGTTGCCCGCTACCTTCGTGATATCGTCTTTCCATCGCGAAAAATATATAACATATATTCAAATTTATTCTTTTCATTGTGGTTTTAAAAATAAGTTTCTTAATATTATCACATACAATTATTTGTATGTTTGGCTTGCATTTTCTTCTATATGTTGGATTTTTACACCAGGTTAGTTTTACTACATGCTTAATGTTTCACATTTTTATGGTATAGCGGACACGGATCAGGTGGGTCTCCTATATGATAAAAGAACACCGCCGCCCAGAGACACCCGTGCTACAGTCCGCGTATTGGTTATGTTGTCGGCTTTTTACGCCGATTAAGTAGCATTTATAAGAGCCTCTGATATCCTCACTCACTTAGCATAACTTAGTAGAAGTACCGTTTCAAATACAACTACCATTTCACGCTGAGTATTCTTTGAGCTCGTGGTATCGCTTAGACGAGCCGCCCCAATTCCTGCGTCAGCATGGCTCTTCCACGGGTATTTTCTTTCTTTTTTCTTTGCAATCACTGCAGTCTTGTAAGTTTATTCTTGGTCATTACAACTTAACAAAATACATGTTTTTTGAACTAAATCTATTAACAAAATTAACGAAATCGTATTAAATAATGGTGCAAAATTTAAGTGAATTGAAATAAATTGGCCTCAATAAACAATTGTTCAATAGCTAAGATTATAGATATGCTAATTGTGAATACATTTAATATCTAGCGTTCCACATCAGCTGTATAATACTGAATATTTTGCACTGAGAAACAGATGGCGTCCATCTTTGGTTCGAGCTTCTAACCAGCATTTTAAGCAACCATGAAGTCGAGGATACCATGTTGGAACGCGGGTCTAAATAAAATTTATAATTTATTCGATATTTGGAAGAGTTTGACATTATCCGTGCGAGTTTTAACACTGTCTTACCCATGGGAGAGCCATATTAACTGATATATATAGTGTTATTGATATGTGAGCTTTATTATTGCAAAACTTCAATAAAATCCGTTCAGTAGTTTATGCGTGAAAGAGTAACCAACATTGTGGATGGATTTTTGTTACTTACAAACTTTCGCGTTCATAATATTAGTAGTATTTAGATTTTTATACAATCTATAAACAATATGGATCTATAAAATCTATTAACAACGTTTGCGACCACTGTCTATATAGTAAATTCTATCCAGCAATGCATTTGAATATTAAAAAATATATACCACTGTGGAATATAATTCGTGTCTAATGGAGTCCACACGCACTGGCCACACATCAAACTGTGACAGACAGACGGAGCCAACATCAATTTTCACTTTACACTATGTTAAATTTAAGATTCATTTTCGATTGTATAGGAGGCATTTTATGATTGTAAAGACTAGTACACAAATGATATGGAAATTATTCTTCAGTTAAAGGAAACAATTCTGTGGTAAAAGTTTCAATATTTATTAAGTAAAATTTAGTTATTTATACTTTAGAAAATTTTTTTGAAAAATTATGTAATTCCCATTCCTTTAAATGGTAAATTTTAATTTATTTTAATATTTTAAATTACTTTATACATATTTTCATAATTTATGGTATAGTGGATAACGTAGCTTTATAGCCCTGTATAAGAAAAAACCACCAGCCATGAACTACTGGGCTACAGGTCACGCTTTAATTGTGTTGCCGGCTTTTGACACTGCCTTAGCGGTTTAATTTCAAGGGCCTTTGATATCCTCACTCACTCACGGAACACTGTAAAACAAATAAAAAGAGTTTCTTAGGGAACTGTGTTCGTTTATATAATAAAATTACAATTTTTTTAAATAACTAACTTGTTGGCATAAGGCCTTAACAGCTTCTCGCGGAATTTGAGGCGAACTGTAGGCTCACTGAGTTTAAACTTAAAAATCTTAAAAAATACTTTAATTAAGATAGCTTATTATAACATAAACCAATACAGACAAAGATGTATGGAAACTTCTGCACAAGCACCAAATGGACCAACTATTGTAAATTATGCGATACAAAAAATGACCTCTTTTGGGGCCTATTTGAATAAATGCTTTCGAATTTGAATTTAACTGTACAAGTATTATTTTACGATGAATATTCTGTGACTCACAATCTTTACATTATTCTTATTCTTCTTCTGCGGCTGTTCCTCAGGGAGAGTCGACGGAACGGCAACGGCTTATCCATCTTACTCTGTGCTGGGCGTCCTCAGGTTGCAACCCCCCTCATATCTTCTCGGCCTTCATTGTATTTGTAAAACTGCAATGTAAACCCGGCTTTAACTAGCGTGTGCCCGCATCACATCTCACCCTGTTGCCATTACTCTAAGTCGGGATAAAGCTGCAAATTCTGTACTGGATATGTCCTGGTATCAATAACATACGTCTGGCATGGTCAGGTTTTGTTTCACGATAGATTGCAGAATGCCCTTATGTTTATTGGGTTTTTATTTGCATATCAAATTAATAATCAAACTTTAAGACTATAGACACCTGAGCCACGGGTGCGTTGCCAGCCTTTTACGTACGCTCTTTTTTACCTTTTCAGCATCCTCAATTACTTTCAAACGTGTCCATAGATTAGCAATGTTGATATAACTTAACAATCATATAAGAATTATCCGTTATATAAAGAAAGTATAGCTATATTTTTCTTCTTTTTATGGAAATATTGCCTCATGCACGTTTGCCACATGCTCACCTAGGGTAAGCTTCTTCTACCCATGAACATCCTAGCCCTTGGAGCGCCGCGGGTGCATTGCCGGCATTAGTTATACAATAAAAACACCAACAAACACAATACTAGTTATATATGTAGTTGGACTTAAAAAAACCTTCATACAAAATTAATTGAAAACTAAAGAGATAAACAGTCTTCGTCATCATCATCAGCCTATCAAGCTCACTGCTGGACATAGGCCTCCCCCACCTGTTGCGATCTTGAGCGATCTGGATCCAACGGTTACCCACGACCTTCGTGAGATCGTCTTTCCATCGCGTGGCGGGACGTCCCACTCTGCGTTTTCCGGTACGCGGTCGCCACTCGAAAACCTTTCTTCCCCATCGGTTGTCGGTTCGTCGAACGATGTGGCCAGCCCATTGCCACTTCAACTTACTAACACGGCGGGTAATGTCGGTTACTTTGGTTCAGCTGCGGATAATCTCATTTCTGATTTTATCTCGCAGCGAGACTCCAAGCATTGCCCTCTTCATAGCTCGCTGAGTGACTCTGAGCTTCTCCATTAGAGCCATCGTAAGCGACCACGTCTCAGATCCAATATAAATAAACAGTGCGTATTTTAAACTAAACACAACTAAGTTAGTGAATGCGGGCGTGTAATTGCCTATTCCTGTTTCGCGTTCTGGTATATTGAGTCAATACAATTATAAACCGCATTAAGTTTAAACGGCTCAGTGATATAGATCACACATTCATGTCTTGTGCCCGAGAATCGAACCTCAGATATTAGTTTTGCCCAAATGCAAGACTTAGCCAGTCTTAGCCATGCGCCAATACACCTGGTATTGGTCTTGGTGTTGCGCTTCCAGTCTTGGTCTTGCAGCAAGAGTTTTGCAAGTCTTGCAATTACCTATAAGACATGACATTTATTAAAGTTCTCCAAAAACCTACCAGATAAAGAACATTTTGAGGTTGAATTAGCATAGCCATAGTAAAGACCAACCAGATTTATAAAATATGTCTAAAGATTGAATGAGAAATTCCAAAAATCACTGCTAACAAAAATAGCTTCAAGACGGTTGCAAGAGTCTTGCAGGCTTAGTCTTGTTGTTGCTCAAGTCTTACACGGTCAGTCATGGTCTTGCTAAAATTAGGCGGTCTTGGTCTTGGTCTATCATTTGGGCAACACTATCAGATAGGTTTTGATTATATTATATTAAATATAATAGAAAATATAAACAGATTTAATTGAAGACATGGGTTTGACTTATTTATAAAACGGAATGCAAACTGGCAAATGGATATCCACCGGCCATGGACAGTACCAACCAACTTTAAAGGTAGGGTTTATACCTCGTCTGAAGTGATACCACAGGCTCACAGAATACTCAGCGTGAAACGGTACTGTTATACTATTTTTTCTAACTGAGTGAGGATGAGCCCTTGAAACTATGCTGCTTAGACGACGGCGGTGTTCTCTTACCATATAGGTATCCGCTATACCATAAAAAACATATTATCTAGATCGTTCCTGCCTATAGAGCCATAATATCCTGGTTTCTAAAATTTCAAATCTGTCTAGAATACCGTACAGCCTAAGTTATCCTCCAACACGGAATCCCATTAAGCAATTGTAACACGCACTATACCTTAACTACCGAGCGTTCAATAACTACTGGCCTGATTCATTATCATTTAAACACAGTAAAATATAGTTATAATTAATTAATTTTCATTTTAATGAGCTTGAGACTTAAGGTAGCATGATTTCGGATTCCTTGTGCGAATAGAATTTATGATTTAATTTTTTAACTGTATGCGGTCTTTGGAAGTTATACTCCTATTAAATATCTTAACAATATCTTACTATTGGGCAAACCATGGTGAAGCATATGGAGATGTACAAATTGGGCCGACCCGTTTGGAGCGATACCACAGGCTCACCGAATACTTACGTGAAATAGTACTTGCACCAAGGTAGCTAGCGAAAAAACAACATCCCAAAACTGATAACTATAAAATTGGTCTTAAGGCTATGTAAGAAAATGGGATTGAATTATAAAAGTTTATATAAACATATTTTTAAAAAAAAATTAGTAGGTACTTATAGTAGTGAAAAAAATATTAAATATAATAAAAATATTATTATTATTAGACATGTTACTAAGAATAAATATATATTGTCTATTTTTTTAGGAATAGCTTATTCATTATTAGCTAGAGTGGCTTTTACGGCTTAACGATTACTGTGCGAACGCGGGTTTTCGCCGAGAATTTATGATACGAGCATTATATGAGATACGAACCTCGGATTGGGCCGTGACACAAAAGGAATCTGATTTTGCTAGAATATATCTAACTTTATATATTAGAATACTACAATACAAATGACTATTAACAATCTTTTGAGCTTTTAATAAGAACTTAGAAGTTAGTTCAAAAATTTACCCAACGTTTTATATTATTATTGCGTCATCATAATAATCATCATCATTTCAGCCGTAAGACGTCCACTGCTGGACATAGGCCTACCCCTTGGACTTCCATGAATACCTGTCATAAATAGTTCCTTAAATAAGAACTTTAATCAATAAAAATGTATTAAAATATTATTTAGAAATTATTTTCCGCGTCTCATACAATAGCGTACATGTTTGTTATGACATCTGTATGCGCTTTCTCAACTCATCTGATCTTTATCTAGGACAAAGGCAATGCCGACGTGGGCCATTATTTCTAAGTGTGTGTTATACTTGCTGTCTGTGAGTTTTGTCTTCAATTTTAACCGATATTGTGACGTGGAGGTTTAATTCGATATTTTTTCCATGTATCCTATAGACAAATATAAAAAATTATATGAAAGCCAAGGTATGAGAGTTTTATTTCACTTTTTAACTGTATATCGGAGAATGGGAAGAATAGCTTTTCTGTTTTTTTATGATAATTGATGGCAAACGAGTAGAAAGCTATCTTCCGCCCACGGACGTCGCTAGCCCATCTTGGTTTCCGGGCGCATTGCCGAAAATGTCTCAGTTGTTGGGCACAAAAGTCAAGATCTGACATCACGGTCGCCCAAAAATCGACAACAGAACAACTGTTGAATTGTCTTATTTTGTTTAAGCGGTATGACGCTAAGCGCTTAAAGTTCAAATTAAGAATTACTAATTTCTTTACTTATTTAAACCATTTATTATCAATTAAATTTAATATAATAAAATATTAATATTGCTAATTAAAATTGTGATAATAGAAAGGTTTTAATAAATAAATTGTATTTTAATATCTATTATCACCATAAAAAATACACTCTTTTTTATAATATAGCGGACAACAGAGCAGGTGGGTCTCCTAAATGGGAAGAGAACACCGCTGGCCATGGACAAAAGCGCCACAGTTCGCGCATTGTTTGTATTGCCGGCTTTTTACGCCGCTGAAGCGACACTTTTTAAGAGCCTCCGATATCTTCACTCACTCTACGAAACACAGTGCAGATTCCCTTTCACGCTGAGTATTCTGTGAGCGCGTGGTATCACTTCGGACGACCCGAGTAATTAGGGCGTCAGCATATGCTTCAACATCTCTCTCTCACGGGTAGCCTCATATATGTACCTCATTTCTGATTTTATCTCGCAGCGAGACTCCGAGCATTGCCCTCTCCATAGCTCGCTGAGTATTTTTGAGCATCTCCATCAGGCCCATCGGGATCGACCACGTTATAAAACATAATAGCAATATATCCGCATATTAATTGCTTATATTACGGCCCAGATTTCCCTATGAATAGCCAAATAGTTGCATTAATAATATGTACACAATATATGACGGTAGGCTTTCGCTCGCAGATTATGAGTTATGTGAGGGCTTGTACTCAGCTAACTATAATGCGATATACACTTGAGGTGGAATTAGATTATTTATTAAATCTATTTTTTATTTTATAACGCACAAAAGGGCAGGTAAGTCCACTGTCTAAAGATGACATACGCCATGAACCAAAGTAATGCAATTTTGATTGTGGTGTCAGTTTTTTGCCATTGAAGCGTCATTAGTGAATCTTCAGTAACATTCACTCAGCGAAACATAGTATAAGTATTTCACATTGGTATTTAAGCCCGTATCACTCAAATGAGCCGATCCGATCAGTGGATCAGCATACTACACCGTACCTTTCCAATGGGACAAATCTAGTTAGTTATTAAAATCAGTAAATCAGTATTAATATAATAATAAAAATATATGGATCGCAGAGACATATTTTTTTAGTATTGTAATAATTTATCACGACGCAAAATATTGCGTATTAGAAACCTTAGTGATACATAGTTGTTAAATTATAAAATAGATCCAGTTATTATATTCACTTATTCGCAAGTACCCTGCCGGCCTTTATTACCGCATACGCATTTCATTAGAATTCCTAGATCACAACAATTGGGAAATATCTGAAGGCATCTGATTTAAGGCAGAAAGTTCCCTTAATGGTCAGAAACACTAATAATTGTGTGGTTATATATGACCGTCACAGAATACGCAGTGTGAAATAGTTATTGTTCTTGAAACGGTTTCGCTGAGTGAGTGAGGATATCGGAGGCTTTAAATATGCTACTTAAGCGGCATAAAAAGCCGGCAACACAACCAATGGCGCGTTTGTACATAAGCGGTGGTATTCTCTTACAATATAGGCGACCCACCTGCTCCGTTATCCGTTATACAATAAAAAAATGTTTTTGTATGTCGCGCGCGAGTGTACGCCGCTTCTGACTGCGCCAAGTGATTAGAGGCACGAGTTGCGCTCGCATGTTTCCTTGTTTTATGCTTTATTGTCTTTCGTAATTACTGTCTTTCGCACTTCCACTGCTGGTCACTGTCTTCTCATTCTCCATATTTCTATGTATAAAATAGACTGTTTATAATCATTTTTAACATCGAAAAGACTTGAATTTTAACTTATCGTTCCAAAACTGAGTGTTTTAAAAGTATTTTGTGATGTGGATTGCCATTCTGTTGAATCAGTGTCCTAAAGAAGTATTTCAAAAGCAATACGACTCTGGACGAAGGATTGATTGTCCTAGGTGAGCCTCCTGCTTGTTTGCCACGGCTTCTTTAAAAAAACTTTTAAAAAATGACACGTTTTCTTGATATAACAAAAGGATATTAATATTCGTAATGTGTGGCCGCCCATGGACAACCACACAACAATCCGCGCATTGCTTGTGATGCTGGCTATTTACACCAGTTAAGCGTAAGGTACGAGGCAAAAGTTGCGGACCTGTTATATGACTTTTTAGAGTGGCCGGCCCAATGAGTGCGACAACATCTTAGTGCTATCAAACTTATATCTCATGGATCTCTCATGTGTGCTAAAAAAATATTAATTTTTACTTCTATTTGCGTACTAAATGTATACAATTACTCAAAATGGTTTAATTATTTTGATAGTAAACCTTAACCGGCACAAGAATATTATTAAATTTAACGATATTATTAAAATAATAACCTTAAACTATGCAAAACGGAAACCTACTCTACTTAATTATAGCGAATTTTACTTATCATATGAATTTTATACGACTAGTTAGGAACGGCTTTATGCCTTTTATGTTGACGTAATGTTCATACTTTCTCAAAATTTAAGTTTATAGCAATGTATATATATATATATCTATATTTAATTTAATAATATATATTTATGGCTGAGTGATCCAGGATCCCGGATGTCCACCAAGTCTCGCTTACAACGCATCCAAAGCGCAGAATGCAATGCCTGGCTACCCCCTGACAGCTAACATACTATGCTTACAACCATAAGTAATCCTGGATCAAACAAAGTGCAGTAATACAATGTGGAGATAAGTACAACTCTACATATAATGGGCGATTAAGTATCGTCAGGGTGTACCGTTTGTCCACACGATGCTATCTGCGTATGCTAATCCTAAGGGCTCCCTGCTTGCCTACTTGTTGCAGCCTATAAATAGATTAAGTGCCATTCCGAAGGCTTTGCGTCAGCAAAAGAAAATTAATACATATTTTAGACAAAATTAACAATTATTTGGGATATTACAAATTATAATACGGAATAAAAAAAGTGTTAGAGTGCAAGCGCAGCGTAAGAAGTCTTTATAGCATAGACAAAGCCTAAATTTCAACACTAAACCAGATGTCATTATAATATTTTATTAGAAAAGAATTATTTTAGGAATTATTAATTTATATTCTACATATATTTTTTAATTGAAAAGACTGGAGGTATAATATATAGGTATATAATTTATTTAATATAACTACACTTAAATTCCTTAGGATTTGATTTTTGATTTTACAG
>DWCF01006256.1:0-12711 GCA_018230265.1 Delias oraia
ATTGCCCTCTCCATAGCTCGCTGAGTGACTCTGAGCTTCTCCATTAGGCCCATCGTAAGCGACCACGTTTCAGATCCGTATGTCAACACTGACAACACGCACTGGTTGAAGACTTTCGTCTTCAGGCATTGAGGTATTTATTTTAGGTAGGTAAAAGTTATTTAGTCTTATAATTTAAACAATTAAGTATATGTTGCCTAATTTATGTCATAGACATTTAAATTTTAAGATATATTAACGATTCTATTTCTTCTAAATAGAATCATGATTCCAGATTAACATACCTATGTAGAACAACATAGAATAAATATAATATAATATAAATCCCTTATTGATTTTTGGAATTATATATTTATTGATTGTATTATACAGTGCATGTGTATGTACCATATATACAGTGAAATACATATAGAATAATCCTGTATATAAAAAAGACTATGCAAAGCCCTATTAGTTTAATTGTTAAAGATGATTTTGACTATAATTGTCAGTAAAACTATGGGTTGAACAAAATTTAATTCTTCTTCTAGTCTGATATTATACGTTTTCAATCGCACTGTGACGTAATTCTGTAAGCAGCAGGTTGCAGTTTAGACGACGGAAATTGCTCAATCATCCACGCAAAACCAATTTACAAACCGAACAAACAATTCTCACATACGCGAAACCTCACGATTGCCAACAAAAGGCAAAAGTATTTCATTAATCCCGAGTTTTACGTATTTTATTGAGAATGTTAGACCGCAACGCCACATCAAATAAACAATACATCCATTGTGTTATAAAATACACACAGGAAGGATTCATTAATTTTTTTACCGCTTCCCCGGTTTTGTAATTTCATGTTTAGCGGAATGTTAAGTACCCATACGTAAAACAATTGAATGTACATTTACAAAACAAAAATCACAAGATCAATTTAAAAATCCTTTCTGGTATGAGCAAAGCACCGAGTAATTATTGTGTAACAGAGAAAGTGAATAGATAAAATTGTGTGTATTATCGTTGCTTTTACGGTCAGACGTTTTGTCACAGAAGTTGACGTTCAGATGACGTATCATTGATTCGCTAGCAGCTAAAGGAGCACTTTGAAACGTGGTTTGGAAAGCCGTACATCACGGCCCACTAATAAGTGGTTAGCCGCGCAAAAGCTTCAATTCAGAAGCAAAAATATTGAATATTCGCAACCGATGCGGTGGTAGAGGTTTGTGGGGGCTCCCCCAGCCGGTCCATTAAGCCCCCTCGGCGCGTTATTCCACAGTGTAGTGTGCAATAAAATGTGGAAGCCGACCGGCCGCCGGCCTCTGAAAAAATATACCCTAAAATTATTATTCTTTTGAACTAGCGTACAGGCATGTGGATAGATCGGGCATTCATGTGTTGAAAGCCAGTAAAAAATGTGGATGCGCAAATAGACAAGTTTATTAGATTGCTGAAATTAAAATCCTTTCATGCTAATTCTAGAGCTGGCTTGGAGTACGTTTCGAAATATTAAAAATGTTTGTTTTAATAGACATAGAACTTGCCAATAACGAACCTATTGCGGTCCAATACCATCTGAGCTACTAAGGAAAACATGAAATCAATAGCTTTCAAAGGAAAAACCTTATTTATTATACTTGATACGATATGGTTTATAACAGATCATCAACTATAATCACCACCAGCCTATTAAAGTCTTTCTATCGAGTATTTGTGTAACCGTAGTTTTTAAGCATTACTAATATACAAATAGTTTTAATAAACGCCATTTTTTTGACATCACTGGTGGCAAACGAGCAGCAGGCTCACTTAGGCAAGCAGTCCACCGCCCATGGAATTCCCAGCCCTTGCAGAGTCGCGACTATGTTGCCGGCCTATAAGAAAGGTGTACGCTCTTTTCTTGAAGGTCCCCTAGTCGTATTAGTTTGGAAATACCCCTGCTGGCAACTAATAGTGCTGGTGCGCGGCATAAAAAGCCTTAAAAATAATTTTATTTATATGCGTTATTAATTATTATTACTATTTTAAATAAAATTCAATATTAGTCGTGATTATAAATAAAAATCATGATTAAAAATCGCTCAATTGCTTAAAATAATAATGGAAACAATATCCTTGTTTGTATCTATTAAATTCTCGATAACTGACAGCATGTGAGTTTTAATTTGAATATATTTTTGTGCTGTGCACATTGAATGTTTATTCAGCGTTCATAGGTAAACAGCGAGGGCTTATTTACAGTTGTTTCCAAATACGATTATAAAGGTCACGTTTGGCGTGTTTTTATTTGATGTAGCTATACTGTGAAACTATAAAGCTTTAAGCGATGTAATAAAAAAAGTCGGCAACATAACTAATGCGCACCTATGGCGCGGTTATGGTGGCTATAGGAGACCCACCAGCTCCGTTGTTCGCTATAGAATAAAAAAATCGATCATCCTGTGATCGGATCGTAATACATAACCGGATAACGGATCTGTCTGTCATCATTGCTACCGAAGTAAGTAACCGCCATTTTTACACTAGTAATTTACACATTCAATTAAATTCTCAGTTTTAATTTGACTCTATTTCTTCGTAAATGACGGCAGTAATGACGGCAGCGCGAGTTGAGTGCGAAGTGGCACAGTATTACTAAACCGTAATTAAGCGTAAAATTACGTTTATGAATTAAAATACCAACTGGACCTCAATAACTACAACTTCTATAAATAAATCCTGATATTTTATGTTTTTTTATAAACAAAGATAAAACAATATTATGTGTAGCCATAAGGTCTATATAAGAAATATGTTCAAATTTTGTGTTGATATTTAACCATTGTTCAATAAAATTAAAGATTTAATATTTTTTATTAGTATTATCCTACAATATTTAATATATTTGCGTTGTTTTGTGAATAAACTTTTAACAAGTTATAATTTATTATACTTAAGTTTTAGTCATATTTCGAGCGTTACTTAAATCGTTTTGAACGTAGAATTCTTAATTGGGATATATCCTAATAGTCTTCTCCGAAATGAAGATATACGGAATATACGCTGTATATTATGTGAATTATATTTGCTCTGACTTTTAATCATCATCCTTCTCTATATATAAATTAATTAAGTAGCTAAGTGGTTCACACAGCTTAGCCATAGGAAATTAGCAATTTAGCAATTAACAATAAGTCATAGCCAATCTTGGTACTAACGGATCTTTTAGATTTTTAATATAATTCGTTTTTCTGTAACAATATTTAAAATAGTATAGCGGACAACGGAGCAGGTGGGTCTCATATATGGTAAAACAAAACCGTCCATGGACAACCGCGCCATAGTCCGCGCATTGGTTGTGTTGCCGGTTTTTTACGCCACTTAAGCGGCATTTTTTAGTGCTTCTACAAATGCTCCAGTATGTCTCTCTAAACAATATGTATATTTCATTTAATTAAATAATTATATTTAGTATTTGATAATATTGATTACTATGAAATTATGCTACTAAATTATGAACTCAGTTTGTGTTATTGTATATAGTTAATAGTACCATGTGATTACAGTTACAATGTTATAGAGTAGGGCTTCCCAATCGTGTTCACACTATGACGACCTATACAAATATTCTTTTTCTTGCGACACCTCCTTCTCTCCCAAAATCAGAACTACCTTCTGTACTGGAAATAAAAACAGTATTAGTTAGTCTCATATGGTTAGGTTATCAGAAAAACTCCAGATATATTTTTTTATTATAAAATACGAAGAAAACAAGAATGTAAATCAAGAGCCATATTAATTATTATTTCTCTTATTTATGGTTATTACAAAAAAGAATGCTAATGAGAAGGATGTGCTTGCATTTCTGTGCATATTTTATGAAATCGTAGCTCAAATTTCCTCATGACGCCCCTAGCATATTGCCGCATCGACCCAGGGCGTCGCGACACAAAATTTGGGAAGCCCTATTATAGAGTATAACCTATAGTAATGGTTGGCTAATTTATTGGCTATTCGGCTCACCGTGATCCTTCGAAAGGCGCTGTAGCTTCATATATATGATCAAAAAACGAGAGCTATATTTATTATTAAGAGTAAGCGATGCGAAAACGTTTTACGGCTGAACGATACGTGTGAAGCCCCGAAAGCGTGTGAGATCGCTCCGCGCCTCCAAATCTTATTTGCGCTCGGAATTCGCCTCGATTCCCCAATTCTATATTTTTATTTTATAATATTTTCAATATGTTGCGATATACCAAATTGAATAGAAATTTAAACGTGACAGGCCATCTGTTGTCACACAACGCTACATATAAAAAATGCAAAAGTTCTCACTCTATTACCATATATTTCTTCATGTCTAAAGATAATTCACGTGAAAAAGAAAACGTAAATACATTTAAACAGCTGCGCTATAAATATCCGTTTCCTTGGTATGACTATGTAATGGTAAGACTGAATTTTCTCTCGCCAATTATTTTGAGCTATAATTAGCAATTAAAATATAATGTTTAGATTAATTACTTGTTTGCTGTAAATAAGACAGTATAAATAAAGCCTTCAGAATTTAGAAATGATATAATTTATTTAACGATGCAGAAATTCACTAAACAAGTTGGTTGTTATTAAGCCCTTACCTACCTCAAAATTACTATAGTCTGGCAGTAGATGCAGTTTGAATTTTTCATTTGAATTAAGTACACCAAAACAGCTCGCTTCCACAATCATTAATTCCTGAATGTATAGGAATTCCATTAGAGATTTCAACGAATCACGAGGTGGAACAGCGCTGGAGCGAGACACAAAGCCAAGGTGTTGGATGTCCAGGCTAAAAAGAACTCACACTTAGCCACCCGCGCATTTCACGAGCCAAAGAAACAGGAAATTGTGAAGCTCTCGATATATTAGACACCATATACCACCTGAGATTTTCAATTTTCCAATGTGGTGTAAATTTATTCGGAATACGTAGTTCCGTTGTCGAAGTTACGAAAGTATATTACGTGGATACGGCCAGCGTGGCTTCGGATCTTATTTACATTTTAAGTCGTAAAAAAAGGGATTTACTACACTTCTTAGAAACGTTACGTTGAAATACGGATAGTTATATCTGTATAAACTTTTTACACCTTATGTTACCTATGAAGCAACTCGACAAAATGTTATTATTAAATATATTAACAACATTTTTATAACGAGGAACGTTTTAAAATATAAATCAGGTACTATAAAGATTGTGTTATGTTATCAGCGATTGGATTAGTTCTATACAGACATTTCTCTCAAAAGACAATTTGAATTAAGTCCGCCTTTTTTTAAATGGATTAGACGACAACGGAGCAGATGGGTCTTCTATATGATCAGAGATCACTACCACTCATGGACAACCGCGCCACGGTTCGCGCATTCGTTGTGTTGCCGGGTTTTACGCCACTTAAGCAGCATATTTAAGCGGCTCCGATATCCTCACTCACTGATCGAAACATAAATACAGCTTTCATCCTTTATTGAAACATATATTTTGATCAAATCCTGTCTGAGACTGTTGGACAAGTAAATAAAAGATAATAATGTCATAACTTAAGCGTAATGTTTCAAATTAAAACAAACTTTAAAACATACAAATAATGTATAGTGTTTTTAAAATTTTTTAAATACGCCATTCAGTTTGGAGTAAGGCCAAACTATATCAGGTTCTGGCTCGACACCGCTAAAGATATTTAATATGTGAGGTACCAAAACTAACTTCAATATTTTGTAGATGAAATGAGGCATTTACGTTCCTTAGCCTGTTATTATTTTGAAGAAATTCCAACTGTGGAACAGTTGAGGATTACAATTGAGGTTTATTTTGAGTGTTTTTTTTTTAAATATTAATTTATTATTTCATTAAAAAGAGAGCCTCGTAGCTAAGTGGTTTAAGTCTACCACGAAGCGAGAGATATCAGATTCGAATCCCGATCTGGACAGTTATAATTTAATTAATAATTTATTCGGTCTCTGGAAGGGCTTGACAATGTTTTAATATTGTCGCATCTGTGGGAGAGCCATGCAGAAGCATATGCTGACGCGCTATGTTGGCCGGGTCGTCCAAAGTGATACCAAGGGTTTACAGAACATTCAACGTGAAATGGTAGTTGTACTCGAATCGGTGCTTCTACTGTGAAACACATTGAGTGTTTAAGGATATCGGGCGCCCGTAAAAATCTCGCTTAAGTGGCGTAAAAAGCCGGCAACACAATTCGCAGACTAAATATGTGGATGGTTAATTATTATTAGTAGTCAAGTAATTATCGCCTATAGCTATTTTATAGGTTTTCACATCTATGTGGCACGTTGGAGGTCCTTGGTTCGAATCTCTGTTACATAATGGGTCACTTGGATAAACTGTTTTGTTGCATGTTCCAGTTGCATGTTGGTTATGTTTTAATCATTCTACTAATGTCTAAGCCATAAATAAACTGTAACGTGTTTAAAATTAATGATTATATTAAAAAGTTACAGATGCTTAAATTACAAAATTCTAATCTAACAAATTGTTTAAATAAATATAATAGAAATACATAAACATTCGTAATCAAATGATCTACGGTCTGTTTGCTTTGATATTTTTGTGTATCAGTCTTTTGAGAATCAATCTATCTCAGTCAGTGGTATTGAGGTGTGATTTTCCTCATCACACCACCCGCTGAGCGCAAAGACTGTGTGCTGTTATTGGAGACCGAGAGAGCTATAACTCCTGCACGTGACATCACACTCTGCAGTTTCTCTCTCTGTTCTCATTTAACACGAAAGAAAGTTATTTGTGAGATCGCAGTATATAATAAAATGCTCTACGGTTTTAATAAAGTGTTCGTACTAATAGAATATATAAGCCCCCATTTCTGACTAAATTGTACTGAAACGCTTTCGCTGTAATTTCCGCAATGAAAATGGAAATCGTGTGCATTATTCATTTAAAAAAATTGAGCAGTTCCGATGGTTTAATAGATACATACATATATATAAATTTATATAGTACATTTTGTAAGTATGTAAGTTAATTAATGGTTTAATTGTTACATGGTTATTTGTGTATGAAGTAAACTAGTTAAAGTTTTGGTTTATTTTTTATTCTATAGCGGACAACGGAACAGGTGGGATTCCTGTTTGGTTAGATAAAACCGCCACGCATGAACAACTGCGCTCTAGTCCGCGCATTGGTTGTGTTGGCGGCTTTTGACGCCGTTTAAGCGGCACTTTTAAGGGCCTGAAATACCCTCACTCAATCTGCGAAACACAGTACAAGTAGAGCCGTGGTGTCACTTCAACATTGTCACACGTCACGAGCTGTTCCAATTAGGGCGTCAGCATACACTTCAGCATTACACTTCCACAGATGCGATAGTATTAAGACACTCGTCCAGCCACTGTCAAGCCCTCCCAGAGACCGAAGAAATTATTAATTAAATTATAGTTGTCCGGACCGGGATTCGAAAGTGATAGCTCTCGCTTCAAGGTACACTTTTAAAACCATTTAACTACGAGGCTCTCTAAGTTAATCTTTATGTAGGGATTTAAATTTAGCAAGTCTATTTCATTTAAAAACAATAAACAATTGTTGAAGTAGAGTTTATTAAAGCGTTCTTGACGGCCAATAGCCGAGAAGATATTATGTTTATATTATTCAAGTTGTTTGTGCCTACTTGGTTTCCCGCGATCTTGTCATTGTGAACGTCCTAACAAAATGATCGTAATGAAACCTCTCTCCGGCCGACGCGACGGAGTGAAAGGTTTATTTGCGCTTAGAAACACATTTTGTGGAGGGCTGTGAAATATTATTTTTGCGAATGGAGAACAGCACGTATTTAATGTCAGCAAACTAAATTCTGATTGTGTCCTAATTTCTTTTATGTGTATATCACATGTACCTGAAGTTTGTATTTTTTAAAAATATTTGAAGTAATCGATGGATATTTTTTAAAATTCGAGCAGAAATGTTACTTATTTGCCCATAACTTTTTAATGATCTCAAACTTATTCGCCTGTGAACTTTATTGGCTAGTAAGTTGTAAGTAAAATCTAACAAGCTTGTCAAGAAATCCTTTCATTGAAAGTACTAAAGGTACTAGTGTATCGCGGACACGGTGTAGAAACGCGAATGAAATTCATTTAAAAACTCATTTCTCAAAGTCACGTAAGCTGCAAGTATGTTATAAGCTGTCGATTCCACGTAATTTCCAGACTCCGCGCCTTTCCGGGACCTTATTGCGGGGTCCCCATACAAAGTTTGATATAGTACTTATATAAGATAAAATTACTTTGAATAAGATTCAATTAGTTGTCATTTACATTGACAATAAAGCCTTTCCTATTCTTCTATTTTTCAGTTTCTATTTTTTTATAGTATAGCGAAAATAAGTGCTCTTTTACCATATAGGAGACCCACCTGCTCCGTTGTCCGCTATACCATAAAAAAATTACCCACTAGAATGTTTTAAGTGACCGTTAAAAGTAGACAATCTCTTTAAATTATATTTCATTCAATATATTAATTATTATTAATTAATTATTATTAATTATTAATTCAATTATATTCATCATTAATTTTTCTATAACCAGTCAGCTATTCAACGGCATTAATTATTTAAGCGGGTACCAAATTTATAATAACATTAAAGTAAAGAAAAAAGTTTTTGCATTCAAATTGCAATAGTCGAATAATTTGAAACTGTAAATATATTTTTTTCATATATTTACAAAAAGTCTTTTACGGCCGGTTAGATAGTGAGAATGAATACCGAAGTCTGCCTGCAATATAGGTATATAGGAGCGCTATAAAATGGAAACTGCGACTGTGAACAACTTTTTGCTTTTCATTTTTTAATTAACAAACGTTTGCATAAAATTTTAGTTTTCTAGAGAAATAACGACTTCAAAGGTGGAGTAGGATTTCTATGCTATATTATGAACACTGGTAAATTAATGTTTTCAAGCTTATAATTCCCCTTGTGTGCGAAATTCGTTTGTTTCTCTGTTTGCTTAAATGGTCTTTAATTGAGCTCTCATTAAGAATACAAAAATAGTAGGATATTATAATTTTGTTTAAGTTTTTATTTTCACGAGTTATTCTAGAATTTGGAACGGTAGACAGAGCTTGTTCTACACATAGTATTGAGCCGCAGAGAGCGTTTCGGTGTTATTAACAAACTAATCAATGGCTTTCACCACGATAGATCTTCAATGCCATTTTTCTTATTCCTAACATGCAACCAAAACAATACAAAAAACTTACAATACAATAAAAAAATACAAAAAACTGCGTTATCTGAATATAATATGAAAACATATTTAATTATGTATTGAAATAAAAGAAAAACATTTTATTTAATTCTTAACAATTTTGTTTTTTGTAAAATATGTACTTATAAGTTGTACCTAAGTTTCGAAAAGCTTGCCGACTCCATAATCTTTAATTATTTTTTAGCGCAGAAAGAAAAGTCTATATACATAATTTTTTTTTTATTCTTTAGTGGACAACGGAGCAGGTGGGTCTCCTATATGGTATGAACACCGCCCAAGAACAACCGCGCCACAGTACGCGCATTGGTTGTGTTGCCGGATTTTTACGCCGCTTGAGCGACACTTTTAAAGGCTTCCAATATCTTCACTCACTCTGCGAAACACAGTACAAGTGCCGTTTCACGCTGAGTATTCTGTTAGCCCGTGGTATCACCTCGGATGATCCGGTCCAATTAGTGCGTCAGCATGACTCTCCAAATATAAATACATTCTTTTGTATATATTATACATACATGTATCATATATACGAACGCATCGGAAAATAACTAAATTGTATACAGTACGTGTAGTAAAAGTTGTCTTTCAATAAACAGCAACGGAACTGTAGCCGCTTGAAAGCGTATGCCTGACAATCTATCGTGTATAGTACTATCGGTCTATGCGTAGAAGAAATAAAGGTTATTTTAGCGTAAACATACTTCAAAACGTTGGATGCGATTACAACGGGCTCGCTTAATCAAGCATACGTTGTGGACAATACAAACGGACGAAGTTACGCGAAGCCGATGTAGTTTTAAAAATAGTTTACCTCGTTAGTCCGCAACCCGTCGAGAGCTTACTGCTTGTTTCTTTGTACAACGTAGCCTATACAATGTGATGATTATTTTTTCAATGAGGAGGAGTACAATGTTCTAATGCTAACAAGGGAAAGAGTTACAATACATTTTTATATAATTTGGAGATTACTTGGATTAAGTTCTTTTAGACTTTAGATGACTATCAATATGAAATCAAACTGCTTTCGGAGTTGAGGAGTTCTGTAGAATAAAAATTTCGAATAAATGCTAATACTACGAAAATTGGTACTTTTAGTATTAAAACAATATTACTATTAGTATTTTTATGTTCTTATTTCATTTTTTTTTAATATTCATTAAAATATATCACAAAAGAAACAATGCAAACTTGATCTATGAAATTAGACTATAGCCGTACCTCGTGTCTTCTAAACGGTTAGGATGTAAAGGTGGGAGGTAGGTACGTAGTTGAAACCGGATTTTAATTAAAACTGGCTGAGTATTATAAAACAGGCAAGTGGCAAAGAAGCTGAGGAGTAAAGGCTATTTCTCTACGTGTTGGCTTCTTTATTTAGTGTTAGCAGCGAACCAACAAATTGTAATTTACTTTGCAAAGCTTATACGTGTTCCGTGCTCAATGGATTTCGAGTTAAAATCGCGTAATTACGATTTTAGAGTACAAATTCGTCCGTGGGCTCTTTATTGACTATTCCTTGGACAAACTACCCTCTCACGTTTTATTATTTTAAATGGAAGCAAATATGAGCAACCGTAAGATTTAATATTATGTTATAAATTCAGACTTGAGCATTTTTTTTATTTTTTACATATTTTGTCTCAGTTTACTCAATAAAATATTATTAAAACATCGCAGTGTAGAAGATTGGTCTTTTTTAAAGTATAGCGGACAACGGAGCAGGTGGGTCTCCTATATGGTAAGATAACATAGCCGCTCATGAGCAACCGTGCCACAATTCGCGCATTGCTAGTGTTGCCAATTTATATGCCGCTTAAGCTGTACTTTTTAGAGCCTCCAATATCCTAACTTACCCTGCCAAACACAGTACAATTACCGTATCACGCTGAGTATTCTGTTAGCCCGTGGTATCACTTCGGACGAGCCGGCCCAATTTGTGCGTGCTTCAGCAGAGCTTTCCCACGGATGCGACATTATTAAGGCACTCGCCCGGCCACTGTCAAGCCTTTCCAGTGACCATATAAATTATAAATAGAATTACAATTTTCCGGATTGGGATTCTTAACCGATACCTCTCGTTTCATTCACTTTTAAAACCATTTAGCTACGAGGCTCTCAAAAATGTCATGTTTATAAAAATCACTCATAAATAGGTATGTAGATAGAAACGAAATGTGTTTTTTAAAAATCGTAGCCGGTCCGTATGCGAAATTCAAGAGTATGAAAACTAATTATATCGCCAATATATCACCCACTGAGATATTTTCCATCCGCATAGTTATTGAAATTCTCCAGCTTTTATTGTTTTCCTCTTCGCTTTTAGCGTTCTTTGTTTCGCTGCGAATAAAAACGCAATTTGAAGCACGTAAACTGCAAAAGGTTTTAAAGTGAGTGCAAACTCGTTCCACTAAACTGTTGTTCGCTTAATGCTTTCTGCTTTCGACCATTTGTCATCAAACGCTTTATTAACCTGGAAATATTGTTACAGGTGCGGTGCACCTATCTGCTTAGGAAGTGATACACATTTTATAAAAGATATTATTTCCGATTAAAATTTGCCTTCTTAACCTGAGAACTCGAGATTTTTGGTCTATGTCGTAAGGAATTCTACAGGAAAGAAAGAGTTATATCATCATCATCATCAGCCTATTCAAGTCCACTGCTGGACATAGGCCAAGAGTTATATTTTTTTAAATATTTCTCATGAAGATTCTTAAGATTAATATAATATAGTTAATTATAGAATATATTATACCATTGCAATCTTATTGCTTTTGTTCATCTCTATATTCCAAGAATTTATTATTTTCAATAACGCATGAACATTCAATATTGAAGTACTTGTACATAACGCAATGCAGTTTTTATTTATTTCGAAACAAACAAATGCGGAACCAGACGATATTTTTTCAGAATATTCGAATAAAAAATAAAAATATTCCATCACATACATATAATTGAAGTGTAAGTCTCCTGACAAATGTTCCAGGGTTATGATCACAATAGTCATAAAATATCAATAGATTATATAAAAAATAATCTAATATATATAATGAATGAAATATATATAATAATGAATATCCAGGAAACTTAGACAGAGTTTCTTACAATATGTTTATAGCTGATGTCAATAATGCATTAGAATAAGCCAGCTCAGCTGATTTGATGTTGACAGAACAAATATATATACAGACAACCAGAGACAATTTTAGTTTAAAAATAAATATAAAAAAAAAATTGATTTTTTTATAAATACTAAAGTTGTCAAACAAGTTTACGATTTTCTATTTATATGAAAACAATTATTTGGTATTGTGAATACTTAATTTATTTGTTAAAAATTGAATTCTGTCAATTGTATTTATTCATTAAATTTAACATCGCAGAGGTCTTGAGCTAATTTGAATCTGTGCACCTACAAAGGAAAAATCTGTGAGTTTCAAAAGTTGTTTAAATTTAGTATTTCATTTGTTC
>DWCF01006257.1:0-12710 GCA_018230265.1 Delias oraia
GCAGCGGGTGGGCGTCTTTGGGGGAGGCCTATATCCAGCAGTGGATTTAGATGGGCTGATGATGATGATGATGAAATGCAAGACAAAGACTAAGAACGCTTAATTTTAGCAAGACCAAGACCGACCGTGTAAGACTTGAGCAAGAACAAGACTAAGCCTGCAGACTCTTGCGTCTTGCAGCAATTTTTTTGCCAGTAATTTTTGGAATTTCTCATTAAATCTTTACACATATTTTATAAATCCGGTTAGTCTTTACTATGGCTATGCTAATTGAAGGTCAAAATGTTCCTATTCTGATAGGTTTTTCTAAGATCTGAAGTAAACTTTAATAAATATCAAAAGTGTAATAGGTAATTTCAAGACTTGCAAGACTCTTGCTGCAAAACCAAGACCAAGACTGGGAGCGCAATACCAAGATCAAGACCAATACCAGGTGTATTGGCTCAAGACCAAGACTGAGCTTAGGTCTTGCATTTGGGTTTAATTTATATAAAATATACCTAAATATAGTCGAATATTTAATAACTACAATTTGTTAATCATAAATCATTTTGAGAGCTATATAGTTTTATATGTCCAACCATGAAGCGAGATGTGTCGGGTTCTAATCTCGGTCCGTACAAATTATAATTTAATTTAAAATTTATTCAATGTCTTAATACCGTCGCATCCGTGTGAGAGCCATGCTTGGGCTGGCTCGTTCGAAGTGATACCACGGGCTCACAGAATACTCAGCATGAAATGGTTGTTTTCCATGTGCAGCAGTATTTTCTTACCATATAGGAGACCCAACAGCTCCGTGGTCCGTTATACCATAAAAAAAATTAACACAATTATTGTAGATACCTATAATTTTTTGTTTCGTTACAATCTATTTTATCGTCATAATATGATTCATAAAAGACAGACAAAAAAGCAAGACTAACAAAAACTTACACAGTTTATTTTGGTTATGTTTGCCAGCAACACAACCGAATCGTAGATAATGGCGTGGTTGTCCATGGGCGCTGCTGTTCTATTATTATAGATGAGCCTGATCTGTTGCCCGCTAAACCTACAATAATAAAAGTTATTTTAAATCTCTCTCTAATGTTTCAGTAATTTTCACTTACGCGACAATCCAGACGCCTCAAGGAATAACGGCTGCGAATCTGATCACTGACCCATGAAGCTCCTAGAAAGGAAATTTCCTTCCAAGAGGAAATATAAATAACTCCATTGGCCCCAACATCACCCCGTGACAAAAGAGTTATCGGTGCGTTGAAAACAAAAATGGCGGAATGATTTATGGAAGGCTCTACAATAATCGCAATGAATTGTAATATAACATAATTTTAAGCATAGCATGTTAAAATTATACATTTGATTATATTTTTTTGCAGTTCATATAATCTACAATTTAATTTAAATTACCTATTTAATTTGCATTATGGAATGAAATCGTGTAACTAAAATAAATTGAAATAATAATTTAGTTACTTTTTTATAGTATAGCGGACAACGGAGCAGGTGGATCTCCTATATGGCAAGAGAACACCGCCGCCCATGGATAACCACGCCACAGTCCGCGCATTGGTTGTATTGCTGGCTTTTTACGCCACTTAAGCGGCATTAAGGGACTCCGATATCCTCACTCAATCTGCGAAACACAGTACAAGTACCGTTTCACGTTGCGTATTTTGTGAAACTTTAATAGCTGTGACATCAGTCAAAAGTAAAGATTATGACACTTGGATGCGGTGTTATCTTAATTTGTTTAGTTTTCTTTAGAATAATTATTTGCCTTAAGGCTATATTTAGATTAGATATTGCTTGCTAATACAACAATCAAAAAACTTCAAGGTGAAATAGGCAATAAAACAATTTATCAATATTTAAATTCCATAATAATTAATATAATAGTTGTACCTACACAGAGGATACAGAGGAACTCAATCATTAGCTTTGTCTATAAAAATCGGCGCGTTCATAAATCACAACGCGACGAAACCAAAGATTAGAAGCTAGCAAGTGAAGCCAAAACTCGATATTGGGTGAATAATCGTTGCCACTACCGGCGCGGTGGCCAGCCGGATGTGCCAGATTTATACCCGGGAACCCGGGCACCGGGCCGGGTATACCTAGCGTTTGTACCCGGAGTTATCCGCACTGTCGTCGAGTCCATGCTCTTCATATACCCACCGATGTCCGCTCGCCTTGAAGGGACGCGATTTATGGCGTGGAAACGTCATCGTACCCCGTGTTTGGTTATAAATCATATGTGTTTGCTTAGTGCACGAGACGTCTAAATTTCTCGGATATATGCTTGAATTGTCTTTGTATTTATGACTGGGGGGTGTATAATTGTTCAGCGGATTCGAACATTGTTTTCAAACCCCGAACTGTTTACTCAATGAGAGCCGAACGTAGTAGCGATCGCTTTTGTTGTTTCGAAGTTCTAAACGGGTACTAATAGCATTCTACAGTTCTACCAACGATACCGCTTTTATATATAAATTAAACCTTCTATAAGTAGCGATAATGTGATGGAAACGCCATTTTTTTATCAGATATATATCGGACAAGGCAGGTAGGTTCCCTGATGGTTTGTGGGTTTCGGCTTCGGTTGTGTTGTCAGTTAGTGTTGCCCAAGTACAAGACTTAGCCAGTCTTGGTCTTGCGTCAATACACCTGGTATTCACTTGATATTGCGCTCCACATCTTGGTCTTGCAGCAAGACTCTTCCAAGTCTTGCAATTACTATTTATTAAAGTTTACTTCAGTTTTTAGAAAAACCTATCAGATTAGGAACATTTTGAGCTTGAATTAGCATAACCATAGTAAAGATCAACCAGATTTATAAATGTCTAAAGATTTAATTAGAAATTCCAAAATTCGCTGCCACAAAAAAAAAATAGCGGCAAGACGCAAGAGTCTTGCAGGTTTAGTCTTTTTCTTGCTCAAGTCTTACACGGTCAGTCTTGATCTTGCACAAATTCAAGACCAAGACTGAAAATGGGCAAACACTTTTGTCAGTTTGTTACGAACCTTAAGCAGCATACCTTAGATACCCTTAGATGGATATTAGATACCCTCAATCACTGGGCGAAAATTACCTACAAATACTATTTCACGCATAAATTCTGTGATCCTGTGGTATCATTACAAACGGGCGTCCCAATTAGTGTGACAGTATGAGTTAGCATTACTCTCCCATAGGAAAAACAACTTAAGTTACTCGGCCACTGTCGAGCTCGTAAAACCAACAATTTATAAATTATATTGTTTTTCAAGGCATTTTGTGCCGCGCACCACCTCTCTGTGGAATCAGCTGCCAGCAGTATTTCCAAACCAATGCAACTTGGGGACCTCCAAGAAAGGAGCGCACACATTCTTTAAAGGCCGGCAACGCATCCCTGGCTCAACAAGGGCTGGTCTTGTCCATGGGTGGAGGCCCGCTTGCCTTTTGTGAGCTTCCTGCTTGTTTGCAACCAAGTAAATAAAAAAAAGTGATATATACCAGTGTTAGAAAATGTTGTCTGTACCGTATAATTTATCAGATTCATAACATCGCTAATAGCAATCTAAAGAATCAAACTTTCACAAGTCATACAATATATTTGCGAGAACTAAAATTGTTTATTATAAAGAAACGTGACATTAAAACATGGTTTAATTTGCATATGTTCGCATAATCTACATAATTCTATAGAAAAACCAAATTTCCTATAGAAAGTTACTTCTACGCAATGTTTTTTGTTAACAATTGACTTCACAGGATCATTTTTAAGTCCGTTTTTGAATGTGGCGCGAATTGAAAGTGTGCGGAAGCAGGTAAGTGAAAAACAATTTGAAAACAATGTCTGAATGTAACAAAACCTATTTGGAGATTACAATTTACAACAGGTTTTGTCAACCTGAGCCCATACAATACAAGGAGTCAGGTATGTTTATGCGAAATGAAATTTGCATGAAGTTTTTAGCTTTCACTTTTATTGTTAAATTAGTATAATGGGACTATTTAAATGCGTCTACAGTAGCTACTCGGTTTTGAATAGTAAAATTAGTGTTTTGATGGTTTGTGAGAAACGCTTGCGCAACTTGATACTTCATCTTTGACGTCGGAAATCGAAAAAAAAATGTTTAGGTAATGTAAATCGCGTAACTTTTTCAAAAGCTATAAAATACATATATATTATCGCATTTTAACATTTCATTCATTGCAGCTGTGTATAACGTAGAATTATTTTAGATTTTCATACATGCGTCGGTGATGAAAAGTGAACCATAAAGCTCGCGGTATGGGGTTCGAATCCCGATTCGGACAATTCTAATTTAATTTATAATTTATTCGGTCTCTGGAAGGGCTTGACGGTGGCCGGGCGAGTGTCTTAATATTGTCGAACACGAGGGAGAGCCATGCTTAAGCATACGCTAACTCACTAATTGAGCCGGCCCGTCTGAAGTAATACCACTGGTTCATAGAATACTCAGCGTAAATCGGTACTTGTACTGTATTTCGCAGAGTTAATGAAGATATCGGAGGCCCTAAAAATGCCGTTTAAGCGCCTTAAAAATCCGGTCAACAACGGGCGGTGTTCATGGCCAGCGGTGATCTCTTACCATATAGGAGACACACCTGCTCCGTTGTCACCTATATAGAATAGAGAACAGTACATATAGAATAAACTACAGATAGTCATCGAATAATATACCTACAGATAGATAGTTATTTATACATAGATAGTTCACCAGTTAAGCACTTCTTACAGAATCCATCCAAAATGTATTGATTTACTAGGCGCATTGATCACGCATTGTTAACTTAGCCAAATTTATCGATTGGTGGTCTTTGATAATATTAAAATTAAAAATTATACGATTGTTAAATAAGGCTCTAAAATATGACAAAAATATTCATTTTCTTCAATCTTAATACTGCATTTCATAAGTAAATCACGAGACACTCTTATAGGAGTGTATTGCATTTAAAGGCTTAGGTAACAGCTTACTATGTGGTATGTAGCGCGTAATTGAAAATTTTCTTGAATATTTTGGCATGGAGAATAATAGTTAATTTGTTTTACATTCTATATTATAATTTAGTGTAGAATCTGACAGTTTTATATCCCAAAATAGTGAGACATCTATCATTTTGCAATATATTATAGATATAAGTTAATAGGATAATATTAAAGAAACCCCTGCCATCTACAAACTATGCTACGAATCACGTAAATATCTAAACTCACCCCTAATACAATTTCGGGAATCAACCCCCGCTGTACCAAAACGACAACCCTTAAAACGACCATGTTAGCGCCATCTATGCAACGATGCTTGAACTACCAAAAATTGTATTAGTTCACAGTTTATCCGCGCGGCAGCACCGTTTCCAAACCTGAATGAAATCAAAATTACAGTTAAAAATTAATTTTAAATCCAGCAAATAGAGTTGTTTTTGGATTGCTGTGATTTTGGTATATGACCGGAGTATGCAAATTAGCCCACCATTACAGGGTAATTTATTTGAATCGACTATTTTGCGGTGTAGTGCATCGAGCACTGAACGTTTATACGGGGACCCTGACCTTACATCGTTCCAATTTATAGCTTTGATGCCGTTAACGCTCTTTTACGTAACATCTGTTGAGTCGCGTGAAGCCTTAGTGTATTAACCTTGTTTCAGAGGGCTTTCACCTGCTCCTTTGTTTTGTTTACTAAATCTAATGAATTATGTAAAAAGGCAACTATAAATTACAATCGTTAAAATTAAACCTAACACACATTTACATAAAAAGCTCATAGAAAAAGTTTTATTGTCGTCATTTAAAAATATATATATATTCTAACTTATGAGCATTGTCAGAAAATAAGCAAACAATAAGTTTCTTGACCGATTCTATAAGATTTAGGCACGAAAAATCTCTGAATAAGAGATTAATGTGTTTATTTCCAAGTAAATTAAGAAATATTGTACGTTATTTACTTGAATAAAGATAAAAAAAATATTGATTTTGTATTTATTAAAGGACTTGGCTGTTAATAATTCAAATATGTGACAAAGTTAAAAAAAAAGTATCAACTGTTTTCAATAAATTCTAAATTAAAATTTGGTGAACAAAACGCTAATTAAACCCCTACAATCACAGTCGAAATATTGAACCTCATTTTGAAATACTTTTTGCGTGTTTAAATAGCTTAAATAAAAAAATATAGCAATTATTTCAAGTGAACCACCCACTATAATTGACAAGATAAAATCTGACCAATTAGTGAATTATTCATTTATCGCACTTAGTGTCGGAAGTTAACACCTTAATGTGGTTTTAAACCACAAATTGACAAGAAGAATTCTCAAGAGAGCTTTTTTATATATTAAGTCAAATTAAAATGATAATAACTATTTTATATTACCAACAACATTTTAAAACTTTTACGAGGTTATAAAATGTCTGACTCTAGAAAAACTTTTGGTATTTTGAGTATTGAAACAACAATAACAATATATAGCACCTATTTCTAGACTAAATTACATACTAGCTAGTTAGATCTTAGATTTATTATCTTTAAGGGATGTTCATAAAGAAATAGAAAAAGGCTAGTACGACTTAGGATTTTTTTTACTCGACCAAGTCAAGGCATATAGCGCCATTATTATATTATTTGAAGGCTTTAGAAAGCCTTTAATTTATCTATGAACCTCATAAAAACGACACCACATATGGCGTACTGACCTACACAAATACCTAACTAGAGACCTGCTACACTCCATGGAACAATAGCTAGTGAGAATGTACCACTCGGGTCTTACAATAATGGTATCGGTTATAATTTGCGTGCGATGGGCCGCCAGATAGTGCAGGCCGGCGACACATAAGCGACAGGCCTGCCCAATCGGCGACGCGATCGGCGTGCGCAGACGCCGGACAATGCTATCGCCTCTACCATCAGCGACATGCGCTTTCGCAATACGATTGGTGCGTCCTAGTGATTAGCTATTTTCTAAAGTATATAGCTAATCGATGGAGTTGAATATGCGTCAGACCATTCTTTTTCAAGTCTTATACTTGCCATTACCTATTGCCTATTACCCAATACTCTGAATACTGGATTTTATACCGATTCTATTATCAAAGTAGGTGTCATGAAATCAGTTACTGAATTAGCTTTTTCTTTTATGAAAATGGTAAAAAACGAGCGGGAGGCTCACCAGGGGTAAGCGGTTCTCCGTCCATGGACACCTCTTGCAGAGCCGCGGATGCGTTGTTTACTTTTATCCGTAAACACTAACCGTGTTTTTAAAATTTTGTCTTTAGGATTATTATATAGCTAATTGTAAGTCGATGTTCACAATTACTAAATGATAAATATTAGGAAAAAGCTCTTTTTATTTTAATATATTTCTAGTTTTAAGGTAGAGTTTTTAGCAAATAACCACCGGTTTATCCTCACTCACTGCGAAACACAGTCTTTTATTATTCAGGGCCTAGCCAAACACTACGGACTAGCTACGGTCCCCGCGAGTAAGATAGTGTTAATACACACGTCCGGCGACTTTCAAGCCTTTCCAAATCATCCCCAGGCTATATAAAAACATAAGTACCATGACGTCATATGCCCGTGCCGTCAGAAGCTTACAAGACCGCTCGACTAGATGGGTTGTAAATAATAACTGTTGTAAGTAATGATTAAATTCCAGTAACAGAAAAAATTGAATTCTTAAAACTGTCTTAACATTAGCAGAACGCTTCTAACACAAGTCAAGTTGGAATTAATTCAACTCATCAGTATGGTATATACATTTACGCTCGCCCACCAACAGAGTGTAAAATTCAATACACAACTGGCACGGACGTGTCTCGCAAATAGATTCGCGATGAGTTTGGCACCTTCACAACAATATACTGTTATGAATCTGGAGTAATCTTATACTGGAATTCCCTAAACGCTTTCTTTTTAGATGAAACAAATACTACGAGATGTAGATACAGGTGTTAAATTACTAGATATCGTCACGTGATATGGCCTATTATATAAACCCCTTATTTGCTTCCCTATTTCCATAAAAAAGCAGAACCCAGGTGCGTTAGCCTAACTCTAATCAAATTGTTATGCCTACGTAAGAAATAAATAGACAATAATATTTAAAAATTGTAATTTATGAAGTTTTTTTAATTAGTTATCCAATTTTTACTATGAAATATATTACAATCAATATTCCTTTTTATTTCATATGAGTTTGAAGCAATAAACAGAGCCGCTGCGTCAATAAAAGTCGTATTACAACCATAGACACGTCGGTCGGACTCTGCGCGGACTCAGCAGGTGCCTTGTCTGCTGTTGATTTTCAATAGGAATTAGATATTGCTTAATATAAGCAGGAGGTTAGACTTTATTAGGTGATACAAGCAAATTTACAATAAATTTTATTTATTTTTATTTATTTACAAAAAACTAAAAAATAACATTATGACAGTCGCACAGTTAAGTGATCATAAGCCACTAAAACTCGAGAACAAACGTCTTTTACTTTACATTTAAAATTATTTTCCACAATTTATAATGTTTTACATTGACAGAAGATGAAGACTTGTGAAACTAGGGTCCACCCGTGTCTAAATTTAGACAATGCTTAAACAGTGTTCATCTCTAAGCATTCGTAAAACAAAGTTTTGTGGTAATCTTTTTTTTAAACACATGCCCGATAGATGTTTAACTTTGTTGTGGTAAGACCGTCAGTGTCAATCTGAAGCTAATCGTGTCTGCTAGAGATTGCGTCAAACACGAAAGCCTACCAAGTGTTTTAATGATGCAATAATTTGCATAGAGGACCTCGGAGCTAACCACCAGCTATTCTCACGTCCATCGGTTGCCTTATACAGTTGACTCTTGTTACGCAAAATCCCGTTAACAGCGAAAAGCTAGTGTGAATTGCCAGTTCTCGCTAATTACGTATAAAATCAGCCGTATTTCCTCAATATTATTAATTATTCGGTATAAAAGAAGCATTGAATTATTCATATGGTCGTACATTCAATAGATACAAAGTTTCATAAAACCTAAAATAAATGCTTCTTTCGTACGGAAAGTATTACACTACCTTGAAGTGACAGCTGTCTTTTAACACTAATTATATTATTGCTTGATTGTCATTTTATTGTAAATATAATACTGACACCGGCAAATTTATAACTGCTAGTCACAGAAGCCATAAGTAAGAAATAACGCGTAGATTGTAATGTCATGGTTGATCGTCTTAGAAATCCGGCAACGCAGCCGCGGCCCAGCAAAGGCGGTGGAACGCTTAAAGGTGAGCTGCTTGTTTACCTATTTCATTAAAAAAATAACCAATAGGCGTGGTTTTTGATACCAATACATGGTGAGATTTGGAAAATATACTTTTAATGGTAAATATTAAAACTTATAAACTTTTTTACTGTAAACATATACTGAGACGTAAGTATGTGTATGAAGATGACATTTCATAGCATTTTATAGCATTGCTATTAATTGATTAACAAAAAGATAATGAGTAAAACAACTCACCATTAATATTTAATGTCACCGTAAATCGAATAAGGTGGTGAATTGTACCTGAAAAAGAACAAAACAAATTATAATAATATATTTTTATACTCATACAAATTAAACATTTAAAAAGCGGTCTGAATTTTCAACAAAGACAAAAGACGCCGCCATAAATCGCCGCTAAAAAGTAGCCAAAGTATAGTCACATAGGAGTTCAGTAGCAGTAAATAAAAGGAGCAAAGCTGCACGAAAATGTGCTCTTTTAAATACTGAGGACGCTCAGCGCGGGCAAGCAAAGACATTTATGTTCACTAAACAAGTAGTAAAAGTCACTATTTGAGCGTTTTTACGGCACTCATAAATGTCAGATTGTTCGCCGGGGTTTAGCGGCCCGCGCGGGCTCCGTGGGCCGTGCCGTAATTGATTCCACATACAATTTGAATGTTTTAATATTCACTTACACAGTCGTTATGTTTATGGTTCAAGAACACAGCCCACGATATTATTTTCATTGCTTTTTTATTACTTTCCCATATAAAATACTAATACGATAACAAAAAACATGATTATAAAGATTGTTTTAACGCTATCAAACCCATCTGTGCATCGCAGCCTATTTACAAATAGAAAAAAATTGCTAGACAGCGCATACATAATATTAGTATGAATAAGTTGTCTATATTTCCCGTATTGAGTCTTTTATCAAGTCATTTCTTTCGTCTTCTACAAAATCGGAAATATATTGGATAATTTTATTAAAAGATAAGCAATTGCGACTAAAAATCAAGAACGAAACAGGTGGGTCGAACACCGCCCATGAACAACCGCACCACATTCATACAAGGGCCTCCGAGAGCCCCAACAACTCAGCGAAATACAGCATTCATACCGTTTCACATGAGCATTCTGTAAGCCCGTGGTTTCACTGCAGAAAAGCCGTTCCAATTAGTTTGTCAGTTTGTTTTGTTCGAACCCGATATGTGGATTTTCTCGCTATGTGGATTATAAAAGCACTTAGCTAAGAGACTTAAAATTAACTTAAGCAATTTGTCTATGAAATATATATATATCTATAGTCTTTACGTGTCATATTTTTCCGGGATGGCAGTTAAAAGTGCACCTACCATAAACCACTATAAAATCAAAGAGCACTACGAAACCACCGTAGTAGCTTTATATTTCTAATAAAAACTCCGTGTCAGAAATTCATAAAGTATAATTTCATATTCAGCCTTCGTCTAGACTTAGGTGTCCTAGAGTTTCGACCACCCAGGCGTAAGGACAAAAACTTCTAATTGACATTCGTTGAAGAATATCACCTGACTGTTAATTGTTTTATGTCCAATTAAGATTACTACTGCGTACTTGGTCAGTTGTGACTTGAAAACTGTACACGCGAGTATGAGACGATACATATTCTCTCTTTGAATTAAATATAATATTTTTGTTTTACACACTGACTTAAATATATGTAAATTTGTCAAAAAAATTATCTAACATAAAGTAAATACTAAGATTAATATTTAAGATAGTTATGGATAAGTTCTATTCCGAAATTTTGGACATGTCATTGTTTAACTATAATTTACTTTGACAAGTGACTGCGTATTTTATAACCAATATTAAATAATATAGAATTTTTTAGTTGTCAGTTGTTAAAGCTTAATTTTAAATGATTCTTACAATAAATATTAAAGAAATTATGATGTATTCCTTAATATTGCCTCGGTTGGCGATGTCTCTGTCTATGAACGAAATGTGTTATTTAGAATGCTGAGTAATCTTACAGCGTAATAGCAGTAAATTATGATAAAAACTTATTTTAAATTAAATTACAAGTTTGTTTTCACACCCTGAACTGAATTTGAAATAAGGGTGTTATTTATTTACACGGAGAGCAAGTATTACCGTTTAAAAACACATTGGAGTTTATTGTATCTTCGCGGCTTGGATTAGTGATACAGTATATGATATATTTACAGTCATGCCCAATATGAATATTTATCATAGTTAAAGCTAAACCACTTGTTATTCTCCACAAGCCTATTTATTTCCCGTACCAAAAGAAAGTCTTGCGGTATGCAACCTATACGTCCGTTGTTTTCGCTACAAATGAGACAATTAAGAGTCGATGTGTGACTCAAAATCTATTCAATTAAAGCCGGGTACGCGTCCAGAACCTACCACGGCGTATTTCAATGATATGTATTCAACGTGCGAATGTAGAGGCAATTGGCATACCAAGCGGTCGGAAATATTGATGAGCGCGTGTCGATCACGAATTATAGAGGTGTGATCCTTTGTAAAAGGCCCTGATAAAATCTACTATCAGCTTGGCCGGTTTTACGCTGTAATTATAAGAACATTAATCTTATCAGGGGTTAGCGAATTTTAGTCTTAAACATATGTTTTTAAATAATGTGTTTGTATTCTAAGTGATACTTAATTATGTGTTTGTAGTAGGTATACACAGAAAGGTAAAAAATTTACGTTAAATAATAAATATTATAGGCTTATTATAGGCTTGTAGGAAAAAACTTTACATTAGACAATAATCGTAATAGACTTAGCCACAAACGATAAGGAATATCGCCAAAACTTTTCATTAAAAATAATTCTAGATTTTTTTCACTAGTTTTAGGGAAATTAATCAATATTTAAGTTAAATAATAATTGTACTAAAGAAATGTATAGTTACTTCCTTACAAAATATAGAATAAAATTGAGAATCTTATTAGAAAATGAAAAGTTCAGACAGAGGAAAAATTGTTTGACGTTTTGTAATTGTATTTGCAAACAACCATAGTAAACATAAGTAATGTTTGACTAATATTACATAGTTTTGTAAAGTATATCTCGTAAATTATTAATAATGGCCTTGTCAGAATTAAATAATAGTAACAATTATTACCGTAGTAATAATTAGTAGTGATATTAGTAGTAGCAATTATTATTAACGCTGCGAGATAACATCAGAAATGAGGTTATTGGCCGCCGCACCAAAGTAACCGACATTGCCCTCCTTAGTATAAGTTGAAGTGGGCTGGCCACATCGCTCGACGAACCGACAACCGTTGGGGAAGAAAGGTTCTCGAATGGCGACCACGTACCGGTAAACGTAGAGCGGGACGTCCCGCCACGCGATGTAAAGACGATCTTATGAAGGTCGCGGGCAACCGCTGGATTCAGATCGCTCAAGA
>DWCF01006258.1:0-12709 GCA_018230265.1 Delias oraia
CCGGCTCGTCCGAAGTGATACCACGGGCTCACAGAATACTCAGCGTGAAACGGTACTTGTACTGTGTTTCGCAGAATAAGTGAGGATATCGGAGGCCCTTAAAAGTGCCGCTTAAGCGGCTTAAAAAGTCGGCAATACAACAAATGCTCGGACTGTTGCGCGGTATGTAGGAGACCCACCTGCTCCGTTGTCCACTATGAAATAAAAGAAAATTACAATGTTATTTAATATAATTTCTTATGTAAAAATTAATCTGTTCCACTATGAGAACTACTAAAACCGAAAGTAGAAACATAAAATAAATAAGTTTTAGGTCAACCAGTATTTATAGTACATACATTGTATTTTTGACAAGATACTTAGGTCATGACTGATGAGCCTTTAATTTTTTTCGTATTTAATTATCTCTCGATATTTCGTTGAGTAAGTAAGCCATCAACTGTCATAGTATGCGGTATATGATAAAATATGTACCGGTTATATCATACAGTGATTACTAAGTCAGAACTGTTCGCTGGGAAATACGTAATGTGTTCGTCCGAGTGATGGATTACGCTTCGAACCTATATTTTATATCGTTTATTACATTTTCACTCAGAATTTATGGTTTATGTTTTATATACATGTCAGACAAGATGAGCTATTTTTTTGGTATAATTTTTCTTTAATTCTTGGGCCATTTTATATTAAAAGTTATACATATATGATAAAGCGTACAACGGAGCAGGCAAGTGGGCAGAGACTGCCGACTTTGTTGGCGCTTAATTGATAAGCGAAACTTTGTGATGAGAATAATTAAATAGTCAATTTTGGAATTTCTCATATTTTTTGTAGGGAAATTTGATATAGTTAATAATTTAATATCCGTTTTATGTATTCGAATACCGTTTATATATATTTTTTCGATTATTAACAAAAAATATATTTACGTATGGTACGTATTTGTTTTGATGATCAGTCGAATACATTTATTTCCCACTTTCATTTTTGAATAGTATAGCGGATAACGGAGAAGGCCTGAGAACAAGAGAAGGCAACCGCGAATTGGTTGTGTTGCAGGCTTTGTACACCGCCTAAGCGGCATTTATAAAGGCCTCCGATATCCTCACTCAGCGCAACACAGTAGAAACACCGTTTCAAGCACAACTACCATTTCGCGCTGAGTATCCCACAAGCCCTTGTCTCCACCAGTGAAAGGTTAAAAGTGTTCTGAATGCAACGGTGGCAATAATTTTCCTTTTTTGTATGTCTCGTGTCTTTAGTTGAACGTGGGAAAGTTCTTAATCCACGGTGTCATGTTGCCGTATCGAAGTGGGCATTTACACACGCGAGCTTAATTTAAAGCGATTAAACGACTTTGCTTATGTATGTGTCATTAATTTCATTATTTTAACGATTTCGTAGCTAAGGTGAGAATTGCTTTTTGAGCAGGCGGTCTTACTATTGACCTCTGCGGAAACATTGTATATATTTATATTGGATAAGCAATAAAGGCAGTTTACCTGTAGTATATATTTTATAACCCACCACCGTGTCACACCATTTTTACCCTTATTTTAGTCGAAAATTCTTTAGTGAAATAACACAAGCGTCAGCTCGGGCTTTTAAATATTTGAACAAGGATTGATTGAAAATAAACTTCAACGAATTCCAATGATCGTTCATAGCTACACCGTATGCATGTAGGAAGTTATATAAATATTAAACTTACTTATTTTAACAGGCGTCGTAGCTCTCCCCATAGAAAATATGCCATGGGTAGGTACTTGATATCAACAAGTGAGAAACAAGGGCTTAGTGAAAGTTTACTATCGTGAATCGATTGTTCAATGAGCACTCTGCTTCGACCGTGACCTGATTCTTTTTACACAAGAACTGGGTTAAAGATGGCAACAAGGATGCAATTACTACACTTTTATATGTCAAACTCCTACACATTCGCAATGTTTACACTTTCCTAGTTATTTCCATGAATACGAATTACGACAAGGGCAGTGGAAAACTGTGACTGAACTAGACTGCATTCAATGTTGTCGTTATTGTAAACAATTTTAAACAAAGTTTACATTCTAAATATACTATGAATAAAATACATAGTAGTTTTTATTAGATGCTATACAAACGGTCTTTTTTATGTTGGTTACTTTGTAAAAATTTGTGAACGTTTCACGTGAATTATATAAGTTCGTATCCCTGGAATATAATTTAATTTAAGCATCTAACTTAAGGCTATTTGGGCGATAGGCGAACCGTTGTAAGCCAGAACTTCTGACAAGAGGCATTTCACTTTAAGGTGCCGAAATTGCGTTGTATATTGCTCCTACAGTATACAGACTGTGCAAATATACTTCAAACTTTATTATTATGCAATAGTAACCATGTTCTAGTGTATTTAATATTGTCGTAAATAGTCAATATATCAATTATTAATAATATTTTAGAATGACATTGTTGGAATCGGATATTACAATGTTATTTCTTATTTATATAAGAATACTAAATAAATTAATACTCAACATACGTACATACGTTTATAGAAATGGATAAAAAAATTCTAGGTACAAATAGATCTCAATGTACATATAATAGCTAAGCTAAGTAATTATGTAACGAAGAGATACGCCAGATAAATTTTTGTGAATAAAAATAATGGTTTCAATACTGACTTTCGTGGAATTAAAGGGAGATTCGTAGCGGAACTAAGTAGTAGCAATTTAGATAATTAAGCTCACCTAATGAGATATTCAAACGTTGACATTCAGGACTGACATGACGTTGTAAAATTGAGCAAGCTTCAGCCTGCGGATTCCTTCCAAAGGAATTGCGCTTTATAGATTCTAGTAGATACACTCTAGTTTTTATAAGTAACAAGAAAGATAACTCTATAGATGATACAAAGTAAATTATAGAAATTGATGTAATAAAGTAAATATTGTTTTGACTAGAGAAATATTTAGTTTTGTTTAAGAGACAAAAATTAAGCTTAACGCCTTTAACAATATGCATGCCAGAAGGTATATTGTATATGTGCTGCCAACTTAATAAAAAATTATAATGAAGGTGAAATTGTTGTCTTCGTTGTTATTTAGAAAAAAAACTAAGCTTTGAAGCAAAAAGGAGCCAACATGAAGCATTTGAAACCATTATAAGGTATTTTTTTGGGTTATTGTAATAAAGGAGTATAAATATTCCCTTGTTTCAGGACATCGACAATTTAATGACCGAAGGCAACAAATCACGGACAGTCGCCGCGACGAATATGAACAGTGAATCATCGCGATCACACGCCGTGTTCAGTGTTGTGTTAACGCAAACACTATGCGACTCTGCGACTGGCGTGACAGGGGAAAAGGTCGCGCGTCTCTCCCTCGTGGACTTGGCCGGCTCCGAGAGGGCTGTCAAGACTGGCGCGGTGGGAGATAGATTAAAGGAAGGCTCTAATATTAATAAGTAAGTACACAGCTATTATTCATTATATTGTGCGTATTTTCTGTTTATAAATAAAATTTAAGGAATATTAAAAAAAAGAATTGTGTGAAATGATTGTCAAGTCTAATATTTATGAAAGCATTGGTTGTAGTAGATAGTTATTACCCACAAAGCGGTTAGGCACATAGGACACTGGTTAGCAATTTATGATTAATCTCTGTGGTATGGGAAAATTCTTGATGGGGAAATTAACTATTATTAAAGCTTGGATATTATTATATTTATTCATTAGAAAGATATATTAATGCATTATTGATCGGTCATTTTCATTTTTACCGCGTTCATAATTGGTTATGTGGTTAAAGTGTTTTGAAGTTATTTCTGTTACTGCTAACTTGACAGAGATTGCCAAAGTTAAAAAAAAATAACTGTTTAAAGCAACAAAGTACTATTTTCACTTTATTAAGCCCTATATGTTGTTTAAATATTTAGGATCGTTGCGATTGATTGCTCTCTGTTACAGGTCACTAACTACACTCGGCCTAGTAATATCAAAATTAGCAGACCAGTCGTCTGGCAAAAATAATAAGGACAAATTCGTCCCGTATAGAGATTCAGTGTTGACGTGGCTATTGAAGGATAATCTCGGTGGCAACAGTAAGACGGTTATGGTAAGTTTAAAAAAAATCCCTAAACATAAATAACTTACGTCAGCTTAAACATTCGGATATATTAGAAATTAGATAATTGATTTAATGTTGTTTATCTTGTCTTTATCTTTAATGTTCTTTATATATGTATTTGTACAGTATATAATATTGATAGTGATAAGAGTATTTATGTTTATATAGTTGTCAATCAATGTTTTACCCCTTTGGTTATAAAAAATATTTTCTCAATAACGTCAAACACTGATCTAAGTTGGGCGATGTTTATTTAATACAGCAAAACTTTCCCAAAGTTCCCAAGGGTGTTTATATATTATATAGTGATAATTCAATCGCCCGGCCACTGTCACCTGTCCTTCCAAAGACCAAATAAGACCAGACCGTACTTCGATCCCGATGCCTCTCGCTTATAAATTTATATGCACGCACTACACTCGCAGGTAGCTACGATATCGCCAGCGGCTGATAACTACGAAGAGACGCTTTCTACGCTGCGCTACGCGGACAGAGCCAAGCGTATCGTGAACCACGCGGTCGTGAACGAAGATCCCAATGCGAGAATTATTCGCGAATTGCGACAGGAGGTGGAAGCGCTCAAAGAAATGCTCAAGCATGCGACGGTAATGACGTAACTGTGCTACGAAATTATACCTACGTGCTACGGTTGTTATACATATGTTTCAGCTACACGCAAATTATATATATTTTTAATATATTTCAGTTCTTGTATGAATATGAAAGTAGTTATAGTGTAGTAGTATAGTGTACTTACACTTCTGTAGTGGATTAGACAATACATCCAATATTCTATTATCTGATTAACTGTATTTTATAATGTATTGAGGATTTTGTAAATAGTTTTTGTTTTGTTTTGATCTTCTATGAACAGAGGAATTTAATATCTAGTTAAAATACATAGTCTGTATGAAAGTAAAAGAAAGTAATACAGAGTCTACACAAAGTGTTGAGGCCCTTGATAAAAGAGGTCATGCGTGAGACGTGAAATACAAAGAAAAGGTCTCAAAGAATAGGTTCTAGAAATGATATTGGAAGGAATAGTAAACAAACGACGCACGAATTCCTCAAGTTAATGGAAAAACTTTGTTGATATATAGGATCGATTGCGCTACTTGTAATTTTATTCCAAAAAGTTTTTTTAAATATATATTTTATTTATGCAATAACTTCACTCTCAGTTCTAGAATACCTTCAAGGAATAGATTACGAAAGTATTTCCGCTATTTTAAAGACGTTTCACACAGATGTTTTGAAAATATAAATTCAGACAGTTTAGTTCTTTTGTCGGAGATATTTATCGATTTGTAGGTTTAGGTCATGTGAATTGTTTATTAAAATTGTGGCGAACGAGTAGGAATCTCACGTAGGATAAGCGGTCGTGTGCCCATGGACACCCTCTTGCAAGGTCGCGAGTTCCATGGTTTTTTTGGAGGTTCCCAATTCGCCATATATTATTATTAACTTTAAAGAGTTTTTTTATTCTATAGCGGACAACACAGCAGGTGGGTCTCTTTTATGGTAATAGAACACCGCCACCCATGAACAAACACGCCACACTCCGCGCATTGGTTGTGTTGCCGGCTTTTTATACGGCATTTTTAAAGGCCTCCAATATCCTCAATCTCTCTCTGCGAAACACAATACAAGAACCGTTTCATGTTGAGTATTCTGTGAGCCCTTGGTATCAGTTTGGACAAGCCGGCCAAATTAGTGCGTCAGCATACGCTTCAGCGTTGCTTTCCCATGAGTGAGTTTAGAATATAATAATAAATGTACATACAATGTTTCTATGTCAGGGTTCACCGGTTGGCGAGGATGTTCACGAAAAATTGGCGCAAAGTGAACATCTCATGAAGGAAATGTCACGGACATGGGAAGAAAAGCTCGTAGAAACTGGTGAATATTTTTAATTATTATGCTATGAACGCAAATAACCAATAATTAATTTTATGTCTATTTAGAAATTTTAATATTTACTCTTTATAATAACTGTGGTTATACTAGATTTTGTTGTAAATATATCGATAATTTTTTTATACAATTACTTTAAATTAACATAATCATAGGTATATATTAATATTCATATAGTTTAGAATTTTTATAATATGTATTATGTATACTAGTAAAACTGTATCTGCGTCATAGGTTATAAATTTAAAAAATATTACTCCATATTATTACATTAAATTTTAAATATAAGTTGTTTCATAATATAAATTAATATTGTTTGTTCATATTGTTTTTATATATAAGTAGACGTCTGTGACTTACAGAAAGTATTTAATGCCGAGCGATCCGTGGCCCAAGAAATAAATGTGTTGTTATAGAAACTAAATATTGTTTACGTTATAACAGGGCGTGTTCAAAGCGAGCGACAACACGCATTAGAGAAAATGGGCATAAGCGTTCAGGCGAGTGGGATTAAAGTCGAGAAGAATAAGTACTATCTGGTTAATCTCAATGCGGACCCGTCGCTCAACGAATTGCTAGTGTATTATCTAAAAGTAAGTGCAAATTGTTTTCCGATATACGTTCTCAAGTGTATTTTTTATACTATTGGTGGCAAACGAGCAGGAGGCTCACTTAGGGCAGAGCGGTCGTCTGCCCATGGACACCCCCAGACCTTGCAGAGCCATAGTTGCGTTGCCGGCCTTTAAGGAAGGTGCACGCTCTTTTTATGAAGATTCCGAAGTCGTATTAGTTTGGAAATATCCCTGCTGGCAACTGATTCCAGAGAAATGTGGTGCGCAGCACAAAATGCCTTAAAAAACGCTCAGTTGTGGAACGATAGACATCGAAGTCAAAGCGATGAAACAACATATATAGTATATAATATATTGACAATATAGTAGTTGTAATAAATTTTTTATATAAAAATAGAAGGCACAAATATTTTTTCACATTATCTCCATAATAATTGTGTCAAATTTAGCACAATTTTCTTAGAGGTTGTACAAAATTTTCCTCTCACGTATAAAATGTGTGTAAAAATAGGCCAAAGTTATTACCTACTCTAAATGTTATATTTTTATTAGCCATGTTTTATTTAAGTGCCAAATATGAAGAAAACTTCATAAATCTTAAAATGATTGGCATTCATATAGTTAATACGTATAGCGGGAACAAATTTACGACCGTGTGTAGGCGAATATCGGGTTTCACAATTTCCTCCGAAAACAGAGTGATAAAAATATATTTAGTGTATTTTTTTAGCTAATCTAATTTCGTTTTCTTTAGAGAATTCCTGCGAGACCGTCGTCCTTTGTACGTGTTCCAAATAGACAGTAATTGAATTTATTGCGTTATGCCACACTGTAATCATATTTGACTTATGAATAATACAGGGGTATCAAGAGTAATGTTGCAGTTAGGATATAACACAGCTTCTCTTGCTCAATAGACTAAACATTTCATAAACGTGAAACATTGGAAGCTTGGCACAGTATAAATAAAATTACCGAAACGATTATGTAATCTAGAATCATCTATGTGTATTTAAATTACCAAGTGTACATACACCAAACTAATACGGCTTGTAAACTTTGGAAAAAGGAGCGTAACTATTTGTAAAGGGACGGCAACGGGTGTCCATGAGCGGAAGACCGTTTATTCTATGTGTACCTCTTGTTTGTTTACCTCCTGATTTTAATAAAAAAATTGATCACAATAATCCATGATAAATATTTAAATTATTATTGCCAGGACCGAACCTTGGTAGGCGCTGACAGATCAGCTGATATTCAGCTATCTGGCCTCGGTATACAACCTCAGCACTGCCTTCTGGTGGTGGAGAATGGCGGTTTGAATATGGAACCAGTGGCGACGGCGAGGTGTTTTGTCAATGGTACTCCAGTCGTATCCCGAGTGAGGTTGGGCCACGCTGATAGAATACTCTGGGGAAATCACCACTTCTTCAGAATCAATTGTCCTAAGGATACTAATGAAATGAGTAAGGTTTCGTTATATATTTTGTAATACTCATACCTAAAATAAGAATTTTCTCTCTATTAGTCAGTTTGTCTAAGCATCATATTGCCATCATCATTTGAGTTTGATATATATGTTTTACATTTATTACACCACTGAGTGTTGTAGATAAATTATGTATGACTAAAATAAAATTGACATACATATCAACAGATTTTACTATAATAATAATATTATTATAACTATAATAATATTTATTAGAGTAGACTTAATATTGGTATATATTTTTCAGCAACGTCATCAGAGCCACAAACTCCCGCGCAGCCAATCGACTACAACTTTGCGCGCGATGAGATAATGCTGAACGAACTAAGCAATGATCCCATACAGACAGCAATATCACGACTCGAGAGACAACACGAAGAAGACAAACAGGGTTAATACATCTTAATAATTGAAATTTTATGTAATTTTCATGATATTTAAATTAATAATAAAATTGTGTGATTTTTGTTTATTTTTTATCTTTTAAAGCAAACTTTGTGCATATTACAATATAGTAGCATGAATTTATTGTTCTTTTTATGTTCAGTTGCACTCGAGAAACAAAGGCAAGAGTACGAGCGACAATTTCAGCAGCTGCGGAATATTTTGTCACCGTCCACGCCTTATCCCCCCTATTCGTACGATCCTCTTAAATTAGGTAATTACTTAATTACTATCGGCAAAATAAATATATTTCATTTTTAGCCTCGACGCTAATAATGAATTTTGAGAGCATTTTGGCTTGATGATTTAGGTTTACGCTGAAGCGAGAGGTATTGGGGTCAAATCCCGGTCCGGACATTTATAAATTATAATTAATTCGGTCTCTGGAAGGACTTAACAGTGGCCTGGCGAGTGTCTTAATACTGTCGCACCCGTGGGAGAGCCATGTATATGCTGATGCATTAATTGAGCTTGCTCGTCCGAAGTGATACCACGGGTTCACAGATACTCAGTGTGAAACAGTACTTGTAGTTTCGCATAGTCAGTGAGGATATCGGAGGCCCTTAAAAGAGACGTTTAAGCGGCGTCAAAAGCCGCCATACATAACTCATGCGCGGAATATGGCGCCGTTGTTCATGGGCGGCGGTGTTCTCTTACCATATAGGAGACTCACCTGCTCCGTTGTCCGCTATAAAAAAAATTAATTATAACTAAATGATTTTCTGCAATAACTTGCTAGATAGCTAAATTTTATTAAAATGCATTCAAGGTGGTTTGAAAAGTCATAAAATCTAAAAATACAAGTAAGTTATATGCGACAGTAAAGTAAAATAATTTGTTTCTTTAAAATGTTAACTATATTTTAGGCAAAATGACCGCGTGCACACCGACGACAGCGGCCCGCGTAGAGCGCTGGGCCGCTGAGAGAGACGACACATTCAAACGGTCTATAGGGCGGCTCAAAGCGGATATATTGAGAGCGAATGCTTTGGTACAAGAGGCCAATTTCCTCGCTGAGGAGATGCGAAGAAACACCAGGTTTAGTGTCACGCTGCAAATACCACCACAGAACTTGAGTCCTAACAGAAAGGTATGAAACTTTAAACAATCGAATATATAAAATTCTCGAATCGCGTAAAACTACTCCGAAACGGCTAGAGCGATTCTCAGGCAATTTTGTGTACATATTGGGTAAGTCTGAGATTCAGACATCCATTTTTTGTTCTCCTAAATGTTAAGGGTTAAATTTTTCCGTGTTGTGGCGTTAATACACATATCCTAAAGATTAAACTTTTCTACCAGTAACCCCTATTTTTAATAGCAATATTAGTTTTAATGGCAAAACAACGTTTGCTGAGGCTAGCTACCTTTTCTACATAAAAGACGTCCGTGATTGAAAATATTTGAAAAGAAAAGTCAAATAGATTTTAACTATTATTATAAATATATTAGGCATGATTGCTTCCTTAAAGACATATAAATATAATATAATTATATTAAGATACAAGCCTTTATAATAATTTTTTATTTAGAGGGCTCAGGATTACACATTTTTGAAAGAATTCAACACATTTTATTATATAAAAAAGGTTTGGATAATATACGAAAAATTGTGACGTGTTTTCATGGAATGAATTAAGCTTAAAATGAAGCCTTAGAATAAATAGCTATTTACTTTCAGCGTGGCGCGTTCGTATCAGAGCCAGCTATTATGGTGAAGCGCCCGTCCCGCGGCGCTCAAGTGTGGTCTATGGAAAAACTCGAGAATAAACTTGTCGATATGCGAGATATGTATGATGAATGGCGGCATAGGCAACACACTGTAAATGATATTGATGTAAGTTTTTATAATTTACTATTGAAATTTTTCTTCTTTTTTTATAGTATAGCGGACAACGGAGCAGGTGGATCTCCTATATGGTAAGAGAACACCGCCGCCCATGAACAACCGCGCCACAGTCCGCGCATTGGTTGTGTTGCCGCCTTTTTACGCCACATTTACGGAACTTTTAAGGGCCTCCGATATCCTAACTCACTCTGCGAAACAGTACGGGTGATGGCTCCCTCACCCATCTTCTGCTCCTTAATACGCATAAATTGTACATATAACCTGCACTGGGGCTTCCCAAACTTATTAAAATTAAGACGCCCTATAGAATTGCTATTTTTCTTGCGACAACTCCTACATAATTAAATCTACCTACTGAACTGGAAATAATCACAGTAGTAGTTAGCCTAATATGAGGTTATCAGTAATACTCTAGTTTAATATTTTTTATTACAAAATGCGTTCAATACAAAACTAGAATGAAAAGACATTTATTATTATTACACTTGTTATGGAAGAATGCTAATAAAAAAATGTACATGCTAATCTGTTATGCATATGTTTTGAAATCGAGGCTCTAATCCCCTCGCTACGCATAGCTTGGGAAGCCCTGACCTATACAAGGGTTCGATCTTGTAAATTGATAAGTCGAAGTACAAAGATGATCTTCGATGACTGATTCTTGAGTTTGTTGAATAACCGATAGCGCGCTTTGATCTAACGAATCATTTGATTTCCTTCAAGTCATTCCACAGTCAATGTCGATAATAGCTTTTTCAAGCTTTGAAGCACATACAATAGCTGTTATTATTTCAGGACGCAGCTAAAATTGACGCGGAAACATCAACGGTTCGTTTAGCTGGCTTAAATTTTAGCTCATTTTTTTAAATATATTTTTTTAAACACAAGTGCTTTATTTAGTGTTTCAGTCTTTGTGTTTTTATAATACAATTACCGAACCACTCGAGCTTCCGTCGCGTTATAGATTTTATTTGAAAAGTTTGTTTTTTTATTCTATAGCGGACAGCGGAGAAGGTAGGTCTCCTTTAGATATTTCCTCATATAGATAAGAACACCGCCGCCCATGAACAATTGCGCCACAGTTCGCACATTGGTTGTGTTGCCGGTTTTTTGCGCCGCTTAAGTGGCACTTTTAAGGCCTTCTGATATCCTCGCTCACTCTGCGAAATACAGTATTGTGTGAGCCTGTGGTATCACTTTGGACGAGCCGATCCAATTAGTGCGTCAGCATAATATCCTTCAACACAGCTCTCTTACGGGGCATATTAATGTATAATATGAGAACTACTTGAAAGAAATGATATGATAACCATAAAAATTTGATCATACTTGTTTATTTTGTGTAGAGCCAAGAGGACGTAATATTGGATCCGTTTTACGAATCGCAAGAGAATCACAACTTGATCGGCGTTGCGAATATATTCTTAGAGGCGCTGTTCCATGACGTCACCCTCGATTATCACACGCCTATTATAAGCCAACAGGGAGAAGTCGCTGGTAGACTACAGGTATGTTGAATTAAATCTCTCTTAGTGGTACTTTTAATGATATAGCGTACAACGGAGCAGGTGTATCTCCTATATGGTAAGAGAACTTAGCCGCCCATGGATAACCGCGTAACTCAGCATTGTTTCAAGTACAATGACCATTTCTACGCTGAGAATTTGGTTTTGGTTGGTTTCGGGTGGTCAGTTTTGATGTTTATGGGCAACAAATTTCTTAGGGATTTCATTTTTATTAGACTAAATTTCAAGTACAAGTTTTAAACCTTTACACGATATTACTACATGTTTATTTTAAATATTTTGTATTTTATAGGTTGAAATAAGCCGAGTTTCGGGACAGTTTCCCCAAGACCGTATATGCGAAGCAGCCTCAGACAGCTCCGGGGATATGAGAGATGATGATGAACCGATCGATCCACAAACGCACCAAGTACGTTACAATTCAAAGCATTTTAAACTTGAAAAATATAAGGCTACAACCATTAATCTGCTTTATTTTGTAAAACCTTTAATTTTAGTCAATAAGTATTGAGTTTTCATAAATTTGATTATGAATCACATATTTCAATAACTAAATATTTATGAATGAAATGTATTATTGTACCAACATAAAATGTATTGTAAAATTATTACTAGTCTTTACGTTCTTAACAACTGAAATGTCAATGCTTTTTATTTAGGTAACAATCCGTGTAGTGATAAAGCAAGCCAGTGGCCTGCCACCATCGCTGTCGAATTTCGTGTTCTCCAGCTTAAAACAGTACTAGTACTGTGTTTCATTAATTTAATGTAATGTATGAAATGAACGGAGACCCGTGGCATTA
>DWCF01006259.1:0-12708 GCA_018230265.1 Delias oraia
TGGCTGCGGTGGTCCAACCTATTAAGAAGTTGGGTGGCGTTGAACCGCCACTTGTTAGAGCACCACCGGGTGTTAAACTAGTGCCTGCGACTAGCAAGGTATGGTAGTAGGTCTTACAGTTGGCTATTACGTTAACACCCATCCCATTATTGCTATTGCGCACTAGTGCGCAATAGCATTAAAGAAAAGACAAAGGCGCTCGCTGCATCGGAGGCTGCTTCACGAATTACACGATCCGGATGATCAAATCATACAAGCTTACAATAATCTGATAGCCTCCCTAGAGGACAAAAACAAATCAGATGATAGGTTCTGTGTAGGGATCGCGCTAAAAACCGTCCCGAGGCGAGAACCGAGGCGGTGAGCTTCCAACCGGCCGCTCAGGTGGCTAACGATCCCGCGATGCCCCACGACGAGGTTCGTGTCTCGCAGGAGTCTGTGTGTCTGCGCCGTTGCTTATGTTTTGACGAGGCTGCCAAATATTTAACACTGTTGCGTACTAACGGATTTGGGTGGGACTTTGTCTTTTCATAGTACCGCTCAGTCGCTTGTTTTATCCATTGGGTTATTGTCGGGATCTCCAGATCGAAATGTAGGTCCACGTTCCGCACGAACCAGGGCGCTCTAGTCGCGATCATGAGTCGCGCCTGCAGGCACGCAATCTGGTTGGGTGATGAGTGTACAAGAGCTACGATGGCTAGGTCATGCACGGGCGGATACACGTCTTGCAGAGCGTGATCTTAAGTCTGAGGGAGCTAGTCGCGGCATAAAACAAATTCTCGGCTTAAAGTCCGCGAGAAGCTTTAAAGGCCTTATGCCAAAAGCGTTAGTCATTTAAAAAAAAACCTTACAGTTATTGTGCTAAGTACAATTTTCTGTAAATATCTACCCCTTTACATATTTGCTGAGATCAGATCATAACCCTTTATAAATAAACAACTCGAATTTGTCTTCTTATTTTTTCATTTTTGGATAGAATTTAATAAATAAAATTACACGTATTTTACGATTTTAAAAAAACTATAAGTAAGATTATTTTAAAAATGCTTTGAAACAATTATTTTCCGTGTGAATATGGGGTTTTTTGTACAATTAAATGATTTGTTACAGCGATGATACATGGTATTATAAAGGGTTAGTGATCTGTCTCACATTTGACATTGTAACAAGTAAAGGAATGTCAATAATTACGTATTTAAATGTGGGTAATTGAATGTAAAGTATAACAATCCTAGTTAAGTTAGGGTGTATTTAATAAGTTTGTGTGTGAGCATGTGTTTGGACGTGCTAAGGCTTTTGTCTAATAAAAGCTTTTTTGTATATATATATTATTCAAACCAAAGTTATATAAGTAAATGTCATCTTATTTACCAATTGCAATTAATTTGTTTCACTAGTTTGCTTTGGATATTATTATTGTGCTGTAACATTGTCCAACCAGCAACATAATCAATTCGCGGATTAAGGCGCGGTTGTCCATGGGCGGCGGTGATACTCTTACCATAGAGTCCTGTCCGCTATGCCATAAAATATACTGTATGTACAATGAGATTCTGTAATCTTTAAATTGGTATGTCGTCGTCCTTAATCTTATTAATTTAGTAGCCTCTTAAAAGATAACATGTCTTGGATTTTTGTATTTTGAAAATGGATATTATTTTGATTTTTGCTGTGCCGGTATTTTTAGGTGGACGTACATGGCAGCAAGCGTCGTGCTTCGGAATCTGACAGGAAACACCCGCCCGGAAGCGCCACTTGCATTGACGCCCAACGTGCTTCGGAAAAGAGAGACAAGGACCAAGGGAAGCTTAAAGGTATACTATAAGAATAAGATATTCTTATAGATATATATTATTAAATAGATCGGTCAATCAGGTTGTCTTAATACAGTGTTTCATTCGTATCACCTCGATGTTTGTCCACAACTTAGTCTTTTAAAGCATTTTGTGCCGCCATTTTGTGCCTGGCTCCTAGCAGGGGCTTTGTCTATCCTTATAAATATGCATCTTATTTCAATTTCAAATAATCATTGATTGCATTACATTTATTCAAATATAGGCCTCATGTGGCTCACATTTGCAAGTCGATTTAGGTACAATAATTAGTAAAGCCACCATTGGTTCGGAAGATATACTTCTACCAGAAGAACCAACAAGAAGTTCGTAGGGTTTAATTTATTTCTTTTAGCTTAATTTACAATAGTTGGATTTTTATAAGCTATTGGCTACTTTAAAAGTATTTCTCCCTCAAGTTATTACATATTTCTGTCTGTGTTGTCTGTGTCGTAATTGTGGACTAAGTTTGTGTTAAATTTTCTCATTGAAAATAATGTCGTATATAAAGTAATAATAATTGCTCTGAAACTAAGTTTTTCTTTTAAGTGTTGTGTGGTTTTGGTGCGAAATTAAATGCTGTTAAAAACCATTGTAGGTCAGCGTAATACCAGCGGCTGGCTAGTGCTGCACGATGGGACACAGTTCCTATCGGCTCAGCATTCCATGAGCTGTAGAAAGTTCCCCTACGCGTCGAGAGGGAATCAGGTATCTTAAATTATTATAATTTGGTTTAGACTGTTATATATTTGTCACATACATTAGGAATAGGACCCACCAGGCGTCGTTACGCCTGGTTTTTTTTATGGTATAGCGGACAACGGAGCAGGTGGGTCTCCTGTATGTTAAGAGAACACCGCCGCCCATGGATAACAGCGCCAAACTATTGGTTGTGTTGCCAGCTTTTTACGCCACTTAAGTGGCATTTCTCTCTGCGAAACAGTACAAGTACCGTTTCACGAGTATTCTGTGAGTACTATCTGTTTAGTCCGACTTGTGTGAACCGTTCTATTTCAGCTAATTTACACAATATCATTATATTGCCTATAATTTATTCTTATGTATAATCTGTATTATTGTAAACCTTCAATAAAATCCGTTCAGTATTTTTATGTGAAATCGTAGCAAACAACCATACAATTTTTTAATTTTTTGAAAACAATATCTTTTTCTTTATCTCCAACAAATAAGTTTAAAAAAGTAATGTATTTATAATTGTTTTTCAAATTAAATAGCGTTATTAGTACCAACGACTCTGAAGCCTTTTATTAATTACTAAGATTTTGGTTTATAGGTCTTACAGATAGTTTAGTATAAGTATAGTATGTCTATCATTGTGATGATTATTTTCTCCAGGGATTGGCTTGCTCGGTAATGTCGATAGCGATGTCCCGAGTTGAGGACGTGTGCCGCTGGTGCTCTTCGACCCTGGACCAGATCCTGGAGAGTGGGGACCAGCTCTATCAGGACAGCTACTTGCACTACCGGCCACACAGCAAGATATTGCACATACAGCAGGTATAGTTGACGTGACAAAGCACAACGATTGGTTTTTGATTACCGTGATATGAAATTTAATAAATTGTTAATTTTTTTTATACAATCGGTGGCCAACTAGGAGGGTCATATAGGGCAAGTGGTCCTCCGCCCATGGACATCCCCAGCCCTTGAAGAACCGTGTGTGAGCTCTTTTCTTGAAGGTCCCTTTAAATTTTTATTCATTTTCCCTCTTTTTTAAAATTCTGTGAGCCCGTGGTATCTACTGCCGTGCCGGCCCAATTTGTGCATTAGAATATGCTTCAGCATGGCTCCCACGGGTGCGATAGTATTAAGACACTCGCCCGGCTACTGTCAAGCCCTTCCAGAGGCCGAATAAATTAAAATTGTCCGGAACGGGATTCGAACCCGATACCTCTGGCTTCATGGTAGACCTATTAAACTACTTAGCCACGAGGCTCTCAAAAATTAATGTAATTAATGTAAAAAAATCAGGTTCTTCGGAAATTCTACACGCCGGGTAACTGCGTGTGTCGCGTTGTCGTGTACAGGGCGAGGCAAAAGGGCATCGTCGACGATGACTTGGTCAACCAGGTATGTCATTTGTGCATCTGTTCTCCTTGGCTATATGTTGTGAGTGAAATTAACCATTTTCTTGGAAATTAAAGCAGGAAAGATTCAAAAACCCGAAGCACTAGCGCAGAGAATATGGTTAAGCATAACATTAAATTTATTTAAACCTATCTCGGTTCCAGCCGTACAGGCTTCGAATCTTAGTGAATACTGTAAAATATTTATATATTTATTAAATATATAATATTATATGTGATGTTTTATATATTTGCTCGCAAATTTAGTTTAAGAATAAAATTAGCATTGGACAAGTGGAAGAACTATGCTGGAATTTTATTACGCACTTATAAGAGCGGCTCGCTCGCGGCGCCTTAACCGCTGTCTGGCTATATAATAAAAAATTGTACCTAACCTTTGAGAGCCTCTTAGATAAGTGGTTTTAAATGTCTACCATGAAGCGAGAGGTATCGGGTTCGAATCCCGATCCGGACAATTGTAATGTGTTCGGTCTCTGCAAGGGCTGGACAGTGGCCGTCTTATTTTGTATATTGAACATGCTTGCTCTGACTTGGAATTGATTATTTTTTAATTTATCAGGTATCGGAATTCTTCCGCGAAGAGAGATCAGGTGTGCTAGTGGCTGGACGGGGTGACTTTGCCGTGGCGTTATTTAGAACACCGAGAGGTCGGTTCTTTAGTATATAAACTTGCCATTAATTTATCTCTTTGGAATGTGTGTTTGAAAATGTTACGGGTAAACTAGTTAGGAGGCTGTATATGTAAAAATGTTATATTAAACCTTATAACCCAGATTGTTTCAGTTCGGGTGTGTTTTTCAAGTCTAAAATAATCTGTGACTTTTATATATGGACAAATTACTAGTATGTTATGAAGACTGACTGTAACAGTGTTACTATATTATCAAAACCTTTTTTTTGCACTGCAATATTTATTTTGGTTTTGAAATAGCTTTCTTCCAGTAATAAATGAATTTATCATTTAATTTTTTGTTTGTGATGAGTTTATGTGCTTTAAATTTGTTTCTTTGGACTCTGTCAAAGACAATAAATTTACCTAGATTTTGTTTTTGGAGATAATCTCATGATATTGTACATATAATTTGAAATTTGTTTCAATAGGTTACTACATGTTCGACCCAGCCGACAGAGATAGGTACGGGCGCGCCGTAGCACCGCCATGCACGGGCAGAGCCAGGGCGTGCTTCTCTCAATATCCAAATGTAAATAATGCATTTATTTTTTACTATTGTACTAGGCAGACATTGCTCTGTCATTATGGCCTATTACCACATTAAATCATAGCCAATGTGTTATTCTGATATAAAAAGTGTGAAAGAGTAACAAACATCCATCCATATTTAGAAACTTTTGCGGTTATAATCAAACAATAATATATAAACTAATATAATATAATACGGCCTCCCCCTTGGGGAGGCCTACGCCCAGCAGAAAACGTCTTATGGCTGTAATGATGATATGTTACTGTTATATTTACACTTAGTATGGTGATACATAATTGATATTTGTTTAGGTTAAGACGCTATGCGAGAAACTAGGCCCGAACATTCCGCCAGTAACTGGTGTTAAGGCGGACGACGACTCATCAAAAGATGTGAGTTTTTGTGACATAAAGCCTTTGTGAATTTTACTTGTCTAGTTAATTGACTATGCTAATTTATTTTACAAGCCTAAAGGTGAGATTGTTTTCGTTATTCTTTCAAGTATTAGTTACACTATTGGGTGCGGCTGGTCCGTCAGGTGCGGCTGTCAAAGATTTTATTCACATTTTTTTTTAATAGGACAGTTTGCAACCATGACAAATTCACACGGTCTTTTGGTGGCGAGTCATAAGCTCGCCGTGTATAAAAATATGATGTGCGTCCGTCTCGAGTGTGATGCGGAGCAAGAAATGTAACATGGCAGAAACTTTAGTTGTGGTTTAATTGATCACGTTTCACTACATTATTACACTTTCCCTTAACTGTGTCCATTGCTGAACAGATTGCAGTTAAAACACCACCAATTTCACACAGAAAACCTAAAATGCACAGTTCTTATAAAATTAACTATATAACATGACGCGCTCGCCCTTGCAGTGACACTAACAAGACTTATTGATTTAGTTAATTTGAATGAACACAGTGGATTAACTTGAATTCACAAACTTAAACGAAATGAAATTACTTTACACTTTACAATTATTAACGAATACGTCACATTAGTTATTCTTACTGTAGGATTTTATACATTTTAAAGTTAACAACCGTTTTAAAATGTTCCATACAATTTACAATTGAATGCATACTAAAGTAGAATAAAAATACCAGTTTTATAGCGTAAAAATACTAAAACTTTACATAGTGTTACCAGACAATAAACGTTGCGGAAGGGTACTGAAACTTTCTAGCTAATAGCTCTAACACTATCAATACACAAAATATTGTACAAACCTTGTAATACCGTGTATAATAAACCTTTGTTAATTGTGAAATGCTGACAAACATATCCAGCCTCTAGGGGGAAGGAGGCCAGCCGGGGCATGTGCCCCGGGCCGCCAAACATAAGTAGGTAGGTGGGACGGTATTTTTCAGTTTTTGCCCCGCCTAAAAAAATCCAGGGCTGTGCAGCCTCAGCATTTGGCGGGACGAACTTACTAACGCAAGGTATTGTCCTCAACAGTTACTAAAATTAAATCGGTGAAAAATTAACAGGAAGCAAAAATTGCGGTTGTGACCTGATTTAACATGTTCTTCGCAAATTTGAGAATAAATTATAGTCTTAGTCAATGCAAATTACTTTTTTTTTAATTATATCATGAATATATTATGTTAATTATATAATATAATTGTCTTTTTCAGGTTAAAGTGTTGGCGGACAAGTCAAAGGAATCCAAAGATGACTCGAAAGAGGTTTGTATTTATAACAGGAGATTTTTTTACTGCAAGTTATGCAAAACTTTTTCACTCGTGGAAGAGCCATGCTGAAGCATATGGTAGCGCACTAATTGGTCTGGCTCGTCCGAAATGATACCACGGGCTCACAGAATACTCAACTTGAAATCGGCGGCCCTTAAAAATGTTGGTGAGGTGGCGTAAAAAGTCGGCATCACAACCAAAGCGGGGACTATAACCTCGGTAGTCCAAGGGCGCTGGTGTTCTCTTACCATTTAGAAGCTCCATGTTCTCCGTTGTCCGCTATACCATAAAAAACTAAAACGCATACTAGACGATATATCATACCTAACATATTTTTTTTATTTCCAGGTTCACTTTGAGGAGCCAGCTTCCTTCGCTATATACGGAATGGATGTGACCACTCTCCGTAGATTGAATCAGCATGAGAGATGAAAATTGTTTTTTTTTAACTGATATCACTTTTAATTTAAACGCCATCTAGTTTAATTAACAAAAACTATAAAGTTTTGATCTTTAAACGGAACCATTTGAGGCGAAGATTTTAGCCTCTAAAGATTTTGCGCCATCTAGTGTGAGATGGTAAATTTGCTAAATCCATGCAAATTTAATAGTACTAGATACATCTACTCGAAAACTGCACGCTGCTTAGTCTTAGTTTTTGTTATAAAAAGATGGCGTTGTGTGCAACCATTGACAATGTTCTGTTTTTGTACAAGTCCACATCTCGTAATAGTAAAATTATAATTTTAAAAAGTGTTTATTTGTTTTATTTGGTACTAATTTCGCATTTTTATTAACGTCATAATTTATTTTATTAGTTTTCTATTTTATTAGTCGAGAAAATTCAGACAGTGTAAAGATATTCACCCCACCTTTTGTTAAATAAACCCTTCGAAAGAATTGCGTTCTGACCGGACATCGAACACAGTGGCCATAGAATCATGGTGAATACTGTTAAACATATAAATCACAGATTCCATAAGGGACATACCCACCTACATAGATGTTTTATAATTTATATTTAGCGTGATTTGTTTACTAAGACAATTATATCTGGTTTCCGTAGATATTAAAAAAAATTAATCAACATTAATTATTAATTTGATTAATTGTCATAATTAAATTGGCTTGACAGACTCGTAGCTTAATGATTGAAAAAGTGTACTATGAAGCGAGAGGTATAGAGAGGTCCGGATAATTATAAATTATAATTTAATTTATAATTTATTCGGTCTCTGGAAGGGCTTCACAGTGGCCGAGCGACTGTCTTAATACTGTCGCATGCCTTGCTGAAGCATATGCTGACGCATTAAATGAACAGGCTCGTCCAAAGTGATGCCACGGACTGATAGAATATTCAGCGTAAAATAGTACTTGTACTATGTTTCACAGAGTTATTAAGGATATCGGAGGCCTTTAAAAAGTGCCATTTGAGCGGCGTAAAAAGCCGGCAACACAACCAATGCGCGGACTGTGGCGCGGTTGTTCATGGCGGCGGTGTTCTCTTACCATATAGAAAACCCACCTGCTATAGAATAAAAAAAACCAACACCTTATTACTGTTTTTACAAGTGCTTTATATTTTAATCTAAACTTAGATTTACGAACAATAAAATATAATCTTTGCAAGTTAACTTAATTTGTCTTAAAATAAATTATGTAATGTTTATCAATTCATTGTATTTCATAAGATATGACTTCTTGATTAAAATATTTGATTAAATTATATATATTTACTTTAAAAATTACGACTTAAATGAAAATGTAATCAGGACAGATGTCAATAAAAAAAGAATTGTTTAAATTTAATCTGAATTGGGATCTACGTTTTGTCGAAATGGTAAAAATCAAGCGATGCCGCGTATGGCTAGTAAGCAAGCCATCACGAATAGAATCCTGAACTGACTTGCATACCGACATTGATACCTAACAATGTAACATCAAAGGCGCCGCCAAGCAAATATTTTTTAATAAATCAAAACAACTTAAACGTATCAAATTAAATTTAGTTAATTTAATTCTCGGAACGCTAAAAAGCAGACAGTCGATGGCAGTGCTTGACAAAAAGTACGTAATTAAAAATTCGGGAAAACAAAATGGCGGCGTACAAGCACAGGAGCGAAGCGGACATAAGAGTATTTGCCGTGCTTTGCCGCGCAACGATTATTAAAACTGATGAAAATCTATAAGATGGATTTATAATACAGTATGTATTAAATATATTTTGATTAATTATTTTTTCATTTCTGACACACAATTAAAATAACTCCAGCTGTATCTCATATTAGGAGACAAAATTAACTGCCTACACTTGTATATGGAGAAAATTTCATTTTTATATATATGTTTTCCTGTAACTTTCAGTCATTTTAAATGGTCTTTTTGGAATATGAGTACTGTAATTTTAATATATTTTAAATAATGTTTTAGATATAACGGATATGAAAATATGTAGGGTCTGGAGTTTTCAAAAAGGTAATTATCGTTTTCTTTATTTACATAATAAATAATCATTATTGAAAAATTATAATGAAAATGGTGGAAAATGTTCTTCCGCCCATGGACCCTCAGCCCTTCGTGGCACACGGACGCGTCGGCGGCCTTTTAGCGATAGGCACGCTCTTTTTTTCAAGTCTATACCAATAACTTGTTATAAAAAAAATTAAATAGGACAATATTTTATTCAGAATATTTTATGGTAAGCCGATATCATGAAGGTCGCGGGCAACCGCTGGAACCAGATCGCTCAAGATCCAGATATGTCCGGATATCAGAGATATGTCCAGCAGTGAACTTGATAGGTTTATGATGATTATGTTTTCATTTTTGATAACACTTAAGTACTCGAATGAAAAATACTTTACTGTTTCTTTACTTTACCGTTATAACGAACCATCAGTTGACTGTGGTTGGAAGTGTCCAAATAGCACTAGTGCACTCGGATCTAATTATTATGTACTCCTGCGCCGCTTTGCAATATCTCAAGTTCGCTCGTCGCTGACATTTCGCGCACTTTCATAGCTCGTTTAAACACGGCTATTTGATATAGGGCGACGACGCATTCAATTCTATTTTTGCTAAAAGATTCTCACCTCAAAGCCAAACGCCAGTACACACTTCATAAGTAATAAATAAGTAACACATAAATGATATTTACATGTACTTTTTCATCCTATAGCGAACAAACGGAGCTGGTGGGTCTCCTTATATGCTAACAGAACACCGCCGCCCATGAACAACCGCGCCACAGTCCGCGTATTGGTTGTGTTGCCGAATTTTTACGCAAGTTAAGCGACATTTTAAGGCATTCACTCTACGTAACAAAGTACAACGCTGAGTATTCTGTGATCTCGTGGTATCAATTGGCCATATCAACCATATGGCCCAATAATTGCGTTAGCATTTGCTTCAGCATGGCTCTCTCTTGGGTAAATCAAGTCTTAGAAATTTATTATTATTATTTATTTATTATTAATATTACTCTTTAATGTTTATGTTTCTTAAGGCCAATGGAATTTTATGCAAATAAATGAATATTATATCTCCGTATACAGTATAAAAGTAAATTTAAAATAAAATGTTTTATTACAATTTTAGATCATCTGCAGAAGTATTATTTATAACCAGGAAGCTGTAATTTTTTAAGACTATTTTAGCAATAAATCTTACATTCATGCAGACACAATTGTATGTCTGATTCATAGATTTAATTGTCACTGAAGCAGTTTGTTTGTAATCAATACATTACTATTAGTCATGGCGTAAAGAATCTATATAATTGATGCAATACTATACAATGCTGTCAATATATATAATTGTTAAATTATTTACTAAATAATAATAAAACTAGAAATATTCAGGCTTCAATATTTCAATGTAAATTTTTTGTCAAGTCAAGTCTTTAGCCATACTAAACATACATAATAAAATTTGATTAAATGGTATACAGATGTAGATAACTGGTTACCAATTTTAATTATAAGATTTATGACATAAATATTAAAATAAAACTCTTAAAATATTCTATTCACGTTTCTCTATATATATTCTATATATTCTCTATATATTCGTTGCATATTAACATAAGCAAGCTTCTAAAATGTCAAATTTTAGAAAAATGCAAAATTCAAAATTTTTGAGTTAATATTACTTATTCTCGAACGGTTTCCATCAAGAAAACCCAATAGAATTTTAGAAAATATCAAAAAAATAAAAATCTGCATGTATATTATAGCTATATCTGTGAACAAATCTTAACATATTATCAATGGCAACCCTTGTCAGTGTCGTGACAGGAAATGGCAACATTTTTACAAGACGAATTCTATTCTGTATTCACGGAAAATGAATGACTCGACGGGAATACTACATCTGTAGCATAATACACATTTCTACGATATATATTGCGCGATTATTTTACAAAATATAGATCACTTTATTTGAGATACAGGAAATATCTCAAAGATTTTGATTGCACCCGTGGCAGAGTCATGCTGAAGTGTGCTGACGCACTACTTGGACTGACTCACCATGGGCTAACAGAAAAATTAACGAGAATTGGTATTTGTAGGCTGTTTTGTTGAGCTAGTTATGATATCGAAGGACCTTAAATATGGCGCTTAAGTGACCTAAAAAGCCGATGACACAACCAAAACGCGGACTGTGGCGCGGCTGTCCATGGGTAGCAGTCTTTTTCCTTTTTTATTAATTGACTATCTCGCTGTGTATGCTGTAGAGCCATTGCAGCTCAACGGTTTTCCTATCATACAACCTGCTCCGTTATACGTATAAAAATAAAAGATTCCTGTACTTGTTCAGAAATATTTGACCATAGTGAATTTATCACAAAATCGTAATTCAAAAATACTATAAAGCTTCTCTATCGTTGAATTAAAAATGCGCTAAATAAAGCAATAATTACGTAAAACGACACCGCAGGGAACCGAACCCGCTTTATGTACCCAACACAATGAGGTCGCCTAAGCTGTGTTAGTAACGGACTAGTGCTGTGTAACAATGAATTTATCGTGCCTTACCTCATTTACGTAAGAAAATATCGATATTTTTAAAAGATATTGAAATGATTAGTGTTCGATCATAAACTCATTGGGCTGGCTTGTCCAATATGATACCATGGGCAAAGAGAATACTCAGCGTGAAACGTTACTTGTACTGTGTTTCGCAGAGTGAGTGAGGATATCGGAGGCCCTTAAAAGTGCCGGTTAAGCCGGCATCACAACCAATGCGCGAACTGTTACGCGGTTATCCATGGAAGGCGGTGTTCTCTTACCATATAGGAAACCCTATAAAAATACTATAGATAAAACAGTGAATTTTAACATTCAGTTAATAGAAATATCGATACGGCCGCGCACAACTACAAAATTTAATGTGTTCTCATTTAATTACCTCTACCATGACGAACTAAGCCCAAGGAAATCTATAACGCGTACACACGGCTCAAAAGTATAACTCTGAACTTTACGCTGAAATGCCGATTTTAATGATATTACCTTCAGCTTGAACTATAAAGCCTTACTTTTGAATTAGTCAAGTCGAGAAACTCAATCAAACCAAGCCAAACAGACACCAAATAGATCATAATAATCTTGTTAAAGAAGCCAATGCTGTTTTTTATGGTATAGCGGATAACGGATTAGGTGGTAGTCCTATATCACCTGTGGGAGAGCCATGCATATGCTGACGCACAAGTTGGGTCGGCTCGTCCCATACCACGGGCAACATAATACTCAGCGTTAAACGGTACTGGTACTGTTTCGCAGAGTGAGTGAGGATATCGAAGGCCCTTAAAAATGCCGCTTAAGTGGTGTGAAAAACCGGCAGAAGCACGGAATGTGGCGTTGTTGTCCA
>DWCF01006260.1:0-12706 GCA_018230265.1 Delias oraia
AGCTATATTTAAATATGTAAAATATTAAAGTTTTTTATGGAAATGGTGGCAAACGAGCAGGAGTGCAAGCAGCCTAGGGTAAGCGGTACTCCGTCCATAGACACCCCTAACCCTTGCGAGCCGCGGGTGAGTTGCCGGCCTTCAAGGAATATATTTACAAGTTTCTCGTGTAACATAAAGGTATAGAACACAAAACAATATATTTCTTTTTATTTAGGCTTATTGCAAAAACATATATATGACATTATACAATTGTCAATAGAACTAAATCACAGTTCTGCCACCTAAGAAGAGAAATTTACATAATATTAAATTTTAGCTCCTTCCTGCTTTTGAACATAAATACATAATTATTGACATTGAATTAAGAGCTTTGCGGTCCAGCGCTCTTGTAAGCTAATAATTACATACGATAAATTATAATATGTAAATTGTATTCGATTTTTAGAAGGTTTTAACATTGTCTTACCCGTAGGGGAACACTGCATATCATGTACGGAGTAGTACCACAGGCTCACAGAATACCTACCGTAAATAGTACTTATACTGTGTTTCGATGTGTTACCATCGGCGATGGTGATCTATTACCATCAAGCCACTGATACATATGTAACAAAAATTCAATTATTTTATTTATCACGAACTTTTTTCTGGAATCAACAAGGTGTATACTCAATTTTTTAACGATGCAACGGAGCAGGTTTGTCTTCAATTGGTAAGAAAACACCGCCGCCCATGAACAACCGTGCCATAGTCTACTATTAGTTGTGTTGCCAGCTTTTTCTGTCACTCAACCAAACACAGTAGATACGCCGTTTCAAGTACAACAAGCATTTCACGATGAAAATACTATAGGTACTCAATTTTAATAGTAAATATTAAATTTATTGATAAATGAGAAACAGATATATCGCATCTGTATCATGCATTTAGGTGTTCTAAGTTTAAAAAATAAGCAAAAATTAATTTAAATTTATGAATGACGCCACCAAACAGTTGCATTTAAAGTAGTCATTCATCATCATCATCATTATTTCAGCCGTAAGACGTCGCTGCTTGACATAGGCCCCGCCTTCGGCTCTCCATGCATACATGTCGGAGACGACCTGCATCCACCGTCTTCCAGCGACTTTTATAAGGTCATCTGTTCATATAATATTTTAATATATATAGTTATAATATAGATAACCATACTGATATTCAAAAGAATAAACCTAGCTACTCAAATAGCTTTCAAGTAATTAATGAAAGGAAGAAATTTAATTTTCAAAGTGCATCTCGTCCGGTGCGAATCCTTTAAGACAAACACTAGTATTTAATTAATTAATAACGTCCTTTTATCGTATTAAACAAATGAAATCGCGTGGCGGCTCAATAGTGTCGCCTTATCTACATTTACATAATGCGCCGTTCTGGGTACATAGCTTAGGCGCTTAGCGTGTCATTGATACATACCGACAGTGCGAATATAATACGGGATAAATAAGATACAAATAGCAGTTCTCTTTGAGAATTTAATTCGATTTCACTTGTCATGCATTTGCTGATGCTATTTTGAACGGCTTGTCCGAAGTGATACTACGGTCTCTCAGAATACATAGCGTGAAACGGTACTTGTTTTGTGTTTCGCAGAGTGAGTGTGTATATCGGAGGCCCTTAAAAATGCCGCTTAAGTGGCGTAAAAAGCCAGCACCACAACCAATACACGGACTGTGGCGCGGTTGTCCTTGGGCGGCGGTGTTTTTTTACCATATAGGAGATCCACCTGCTCCGTTGTCCGCTATACTATATAAAAAAATATTTCATTATTGTTATGTAATGTGACATTTATTGACAAATTTGACATATTACCCGTGGGAGAGACATGCTGAAGCATATGCTACCGGACTGATTGGGTTGGCTTGTCCGAAACGATACCACTTGCTTGCATAATACTTATAGTGAAATGGTATTTGTAGATACGGCTTAAAAAACTCAACCAATGCGCGGACTGTGACGTGGTTTTCCATGGGCGGTAGTGTTCTCTTACCATATAGGAGAACCATCTGCTCCGTTGTATAATACTCAAGATTTGTGCCATCTGCCTCCAAATTTTTCTTTATGTTCAAATAGGCTTTGACATTGAGAGCTTTTTCTTACTTGAAATGCACATAAATTTGCAATATTTTCATATTTTTGATAAGAAAAAGTTGCCCAACTAGTAGATATTAGAGATTATTTTTGTTCTCAGTGCCGTTATAATATACGATAGGCTTTGTTGAGAAAACTATACATTTAGTGCATAAAAAAGAGAAACAGTTGCATTTGACTTACTAAATAAATGTCGTTGTGAGCCGAAAGGAGAAACAGTGTACATCTAAACATCGTTTAGCCTTAAAAGCCCGATCGTGAAGTCGTCCGGTATTCAAGCGTAATGTACATAGGGCGTTATACATTCCGTCGCGTGTGTGTGACCTGCTTTTATATCTCGAAGAAATCACCAAGATAACTACCCTAAATATTTTTTAAATAACAACGATATAAATTGTAATTAATTATCGGTTCTACACGCTTTTATAAACGATTGCGATTGAGAAATCTAAGATTTTTAAATTAATATAATACACCGTAAATACAATTATTCGGTAATTAAATATTTGAAAAAGATATTCCAATCTTACCAAGCCGCCTACTTCAATCGTACTTGAACTCGATGAAAATTTAAAATTCATTTAAACATAAAATTTTTCTTCAGCGCCCTTCATACAGATGCCATTAAGCAATTGGTCAACATGATACTTCAACAATCGGAGTATTACGCAGAATTTGTTTCATAATAGCATTTTGAATACTGTAATAAACTTACAATTGAGAATATTATAACACATATATGTACAAATCTCTGTGTCGAAATGTAAATATAAAATTTAAGATATAAAAACATTAAATATAAAATAAAAAATAAGAATTTAAAAATTAAAATGTTGAAGCTAAAGATAACAATGACTTCTTATGAACATCGTGTAACAAAAGAACAGGAGGCTTAGGAAAAGCGATTCTTCGCCCATGGGCCCCCGAAGCCTCTGCTTAAACTAGTGTCAAAGCCTTAATTTAATTCCTATCTCCTTCTTCATGAATAGTTATAAAAGTCGCCTTAGAAATTATCTTCTTAATATAATAAGTCTAGCAATTTTTATCCCTTAACGATAAGATAAGATGACATTTTAGATCATCTTTTTTAGCCGGAGTTTTTTTTACATTGATTTTTAATACCTTTTTGATACCGTAAAGACCTTTAAAATATTTTTAAAGGTATAACTATATTATATATAGTTCACATTACTACAAGATTGCATAACTTAACTACTCTGAGGGCTAAAGTTTTTTGATATATTCAATGAATATTATCTTATTTATTATCAAGCGAAAACTTTATAAATGATAAAAATATTATTTTTGTATTAAATTGGGTTTACCGACAAAGGTACTGCAACCATTTGAATGTTGTACGTCGGATGACGATATAAATCTATAGATAAGTATATTTTTTTATTCTATAGCGGAAAACGGAGCAGGCGGGTCTCCTATATGGTGAGAGATAACAGCCGCCCATGAATAACCGCCCCACAGTCAGCGCATTGCTTGTGTGGCCGTATTTTTCGAAACACAGTACAAATACCATTTTACGCTGAGTATTCTGTGAGCCCGTGGTATCACTTTGGACGAGCCGGCCCATTTAGTGAGTCAGAACATGTTTCAGCATGGCTCTTCCACGGATGTAAATGTCTAATTTATAACCTATAAAACCGGGTAGCCTGATGAAAATTTAGCAATATCCTATAATATCAAGAAAAATTAACCTAATATAGAAAATTAGATATAAAGAAAATTATCTATCAGAAACTATACTGTTAGCTTAGACAAAAACCTAATAAACAAAAATCTTATATAGTTTTATTATATTAATACCTACTGTGTGTACCGCAATTTAATTCAAGGTTTGTGACAGCACCTGTGATTTGTATGTACACGTGTTATGTTATTAAATAAACAAAGAAATCGTTTACATTCCCTCGATTTCTATACCTTTATATTAACAATTAATACCAAATTCAATTTCAACACTTCTGCCAGCTATTATTTGAGATTCCATTTCTATTTTCTTCAATATCTTAGGATTTGTCAGTCACATCTTGTAAATTCGTATCCTTCTTATAATGTGAATCAAATTTAAGTGTTTTCCCTAACCCTTCTCTATTCCCTTGTACTTATATTTATACCTTAAGGGAATTGTTTTGACGTTCGCTGTAATAGATACACATTTTTTGTGAATTAACAAAGGCCTATTAGATTCTGCTCATTTCAGATACTTGACAGTCTTAGCAGTAACTTACCAATTTAGGTCATAGAAATTAATACAAAATTTGTAGAAGAATGCGTTTCCCTCCAGAAATAGAATGTGGCATTTCTCCTATATGGTTAAAGGTCACTGCCGCCGATGTACAACCGCGCCACAATCCACGCCTTAGCTAAGTTGCCGGCTTTTTGCTCAACTTGAGCGAAATAATTATCTTCGATATCCTCACTTATTCGGTTAATGACAGTAGAAGCACTGGTTTACGATGATTTTTATGTAAACCTGTGATGTTTTCTAATTTATGCGTTAGCATAAGCTTCAGCATGGTTTTCCCACGGTTAAGATAGAGTTAAGACTGTCAATGACTTCTCTTCGTATACCACAACGTATGTTAATTATTGTTTGATGTAATATCTATTAAAAACACATTTTTCTTAATCCTTTTGAAATATAATACTCCTACAACATCAGACATAATTCAACATTAATGAGAGACCATACAAAATACACAAGTACACTTGGGGAGAAAAGGCAAATTGTAGCATTAATTATTGCACGGTACGGCTTTGTCTGGACTGTACGTTGCTTATGTAACTGATTATACATTTTAATATAACGCGATAGTTTATTTAAACTTTTCAATACTTTTTATTGAGGCTTAATAATATTATATAACATTATATTATAATAATATTATTCGCTTTGAAAGCGAAGTAAAACAATTCAATTATTATGTTATATATTTTCAAAATAATATTGTTTTACATATGTATTTTACCAAGCGAATGCATTTTGTTCACAATATCGGATCTTTTGACAATACGTTACATTATAGCAATATCGTATACTAGACTATGTATGGCTACGAAATCTGTGAATATTAATTAAATATTATTACATTATTAGGTTTGAGATATTTTTGAGGTATTACGGGTAGAATACCACTGTATTTTACATCTGAGTTATAAAGATAATGTATCTAAGGCCGAGGAAGCCATAATATTATCCGTGGGAGAGGCATGCTGAAGCATATGCTGACTCACTAATTGGGCCGGCTCGTTCGAAGCGATACCACGGGGCCACAGAATACTCAGCGTGTAATGATACTTGTACTGTGTTTCGCAGCGTGAGTGAGGATATCGGAGGTTTAAAAGTGACACTTAAGCGGCGTAAAAAGCCGGCACACAACGCTTGGCGTGGCGCGGTTAATCATGAGCATTCTCTTTTATTCATTTATTCTCTTACCATATAGGAGACTCACTTGCTCCGTTGTCCGCTATAGAATAAAGAAACCTATAATCAAAGGTGTTATATTCACCAGTGAACATTTTAAATCACCATCAAAATCATTACAATCTACGAATTATTTTCAATCCGCTAATTTCGTGGCTTCGTGTTTAGACAGTCGGCCTATTCAGCTCGTTCTGAATGCGGCGGTTTAATATGAAGCCGGGACACGGCTTTCATGGCGTCGTGAATAAGTGACACGCTTTCAAAGCGCAGGGCTCGAGGCCCAGATCGCTTAGCCTTTCTAAAAATCTAGACCATTATTTAGATTCGCTCATATGATATGCAACAAGTGGTAAATATTTAACTAAACGTCGTACAATTGAAAGCAAGTAGTCTTAAACCTAACATTTTAGACTTAAATAAAGTGGATAGCTTCAAATATCCATAATCCACAATATTATAAAGTATCTTAGCCATCGAATTACCTAATTAAGGACTATGTTATTGTATGCTTTAGCGGAGCAGGTGGACCTTCTATATAGTAAGAGAACACAGCTGCCCATGAGCAACCGCGCTACAGTCTGCGCATTGGTTGTGTTACCGGTTTTTTGTGCCACTTAAGCGGCATTCTTTAACGTGAAACGGTCACGCTGAGTATTCTTTGAGCCCGTGGTATCACTTCGGACGATCCGGCTCAATTAATGCGTCAACATATGCTTCAGCATGGCTCTCCCATGGCAGTGGTTACGGCACGGCACGGACTAGTTCTTATCTTCTTTTAGACAGGTAAATTTGACAAGGAATAAATGATTTTGTAATATAATAATAATGTGCTATTGTATAATGCTTCTGTTGGTATTCAGTACTACTGATTTCCATCGGGACATTCTACTTTGATGTACTCTACATTTAAGTATTTTCAAGAAAATAACGATAGATTTTTCCTTTTGAGGAAAATTACTTGAACGGAGCAGGTGGGTCTCCGATATCCTGACTCACTCTGCGAAACACAGTACAAGTACCGTTTTTCTGTGAACCCGTGGGTTTACTTCAGAATAGCCGGCCCATTTAGTGCGTCATTAAACACTCGACTGGCCACTGTCTAACCTTTCCAGTGACCGAATAAATTATAAATTAAATTATAATTTATAATTGTCCGGACGGGGATTCAAATGGATACGTTTAGCTTCATGGTAGACCTAATAAACCACTTAGCTACGAGGCTATTACTTGTTACTGAGTTTTCTTTTGCGACACTGCCGCTATATACATCATTAATCCTTCGAGCCGTTTCTTCAGCACTGGTGCCATAGTGATACTCGTACTGAAGTTTTCTATTTTGTAAACTAAGTTATACGAAGAAAAAACCGAAGGCAGAAAACAAATGGTTTTCGAAAAGCAAATATAGAAGTAATAGATATATAAATTTAAAATTGTAATATTTAACAAAAGAGAACATATTTAATACCAAGACCAGAACGACAAAACGCAAATTACAGAAGTAGATAAGTAGAGAAGTATATTACATAATCAACTCGACAACCAAAATACTAGTATACCTAATAAATTTTATTTTACCTAAATTAAATTATTAATTATTATATTTAAAGAAACACCTTAAGATTTAAATTTGAATTCTCTTATAAACCGAACAAGATTGCACTAAATTACAATAACATTGTTTTTAGCCACCCAGACTAAAATAGTTGCAAAAAGAAGATCTATTAAGATATAAGAGAAAAGTGGAGTCAGCGAGTGGCGATATAGCCTGATATATTGTTCAGTGTCGTGTCACGTAGATGGTGACAAACGTAAATACGCAGGTTGAATATTTGGTGTAACATTTTAGCTAAACGTGTCACTTGAAACTTGTGTGAAAATGCAAAGGAATTACCTACTTAATGGAATTCTTAGTTAAATTATTTTCCTTTGTACTTGTAATGTCATTGTGTACTTAGTTGAACCATTTTCTCGTAAATAACCTCTTTGTTCTTATTGGTGGTACGCATACATATGCTGCACTAATTGGGTCAGCTTGTCCGAAGAGATACCAAAAGCTTACAGAATACCAGCGTTAATCTTGTGCTATATTTTGCTAAGTGAATAATAAAATAAGTGGCCCGTGTAATTATACCGCTCAAGCGTTTTAAAAATCTGCCAACACAGTCAGAGCGTAGATGATGGCTTTTTTTTTATTAATGGCGATAATCTCCAACCATACAGGGCCTGCACCTGCATCATTATCCAATTAACAAAAAATATAGCCACTGTTGACGCAAAGACTGTATCTGTGAGGTGTTTTAAAATTATTGCAAATTTAAACATGGAAAACATTTAACGTTAAAGTAAAAAATTATAAATGCAAAACAAAGTTTTTTTTAAAGAAAAAAATACAAGTAATTCATTACATAAGAAATTAATCATGTGACATAATCCTCAAAGAGGATTTTCTGCAAACCGAATATAAATAATCCTTTGTCATCAGACCCCAACACTTGAAAAAAATATTTTAAGCACTTAAAATATGTATAAGAAATAAATCAAAGAAACAAAAACTCCATAATTGTTCACAAATAATATCACCGTTCACAAATCACGAAATCCTCGCTAATCCATATCGCATTTAAGCATACTCTTGATTCAAAGTAAACTGTAATGATACTGATGTTTTAGCGTGTAATATAAATCGCGGAAATTGATCAAGGCCAAACAAATGTCGTAATTTATTGAGACAAGGATCACGAGCGTCGCGTCAGAGTAAATTACTTCTATGAACACTCATTGTCTCCACATGAGAAGTGCCTCTAGCTGAATAGACGATATGAATTAAAAAAAAGACAAAGCTCAGAAGCTCGTCACACTATCTCGGCGAAGTACAAAGCTTTTCGTAATATTTTCCCTACAATAGCGAGATTAGACTATAAATCACAAACTGTTACAGCCGCACTGTTTTCATTTTAATTAAATTTCAACATAATTTTAGCGTCCATTCAGCCTGTTTAAATTGTATATCTCCGTCTTTTCAGCTCAAAACAGATGAGGTTAATGGCTTAGGTGTTTGAGTACTGAAGTTAAATCAGTAATAAACAACATACTATAACAGTGTCTATTATATTAATAATGGGTAAGCAAATAGAAGCATTTATTTATGATCCTCATAGCTTAATGGTTTTAAAAGTGTACTATGAAGCGAGAGGTATCGGGTTCGAATCCCGGTCAGGAGAATTATAATTTAATTTATATTTTATTTGGTCTCTGGGAGGGCCTCACAATGGCCGGGCGAGTGTCTCAATACTGTCACACCCGTGGGAGAGCAATGCCGAAGCATATGCTGACGCACTTATCCGGTCGGCTCGTCCGAACTGATACCACGAGCTCACAAAATACTCAACGTGAAACGGCACTTGTACTGTGTTTTACAGAATGAGGATATCGGAGGCCCTTAAAAATTCCGCTTAAGCGGCGTAAAAACCTCCAACCAATATATACTATACATAGGCTATAGACAATATATAGACAATAGCGCGGTTGTTCATGGGCGGCAGTATTCTCTTACCTTATAGGAGACCCATCTGCTCCGTTATCCGCTATAGAATAAAAAATAATAGTGATTACAAATTTGTATTTTATTGAATGAAGCTGGTTAAATTTTTTAGGAAGTAAATAGTGCTTATGGTATTACCTTTCTTGTATAAAAAAAGTTAAACTCACACTTTTAAAGCTTTTGAGGAAAAAAATTACTAAGATAGTGGGTTAGTTTACTCTAATATTATAGATTTCATTTAAATAAAAGCTACCGACCGTTATAAATTCAAAAAGTACCTGCGGCAAATTCCGAAATTCGAAATGTAGTAAGTGCGCGCTTCTAATAAATTGACTATATCAAAAATTCAACCCACGCACAGTAGTATATTTTATGAATAACAATCACAAAAACATATCAACTCACTAAAAAAGTGGCTATAATGTTACTCCGTATGGATTACTTTGTTCAATATCGGTTATTTATCTTACAATTCACCTTTAAAATAAGCATTATTGCGATGTATGCGATCCTTCCAAAGACTGAATAAATTATAAATTTTATTCAGACTGGAGTTTGAACCCGTTGCCTCGGACTTTACGGTAGCTTACAAAATTTATCACGAGGAGTTTATATTTCTTTACTATTCCCATTCTTATGTACAGCACGTAATTTTAATTAATCCTTTAATTACAACCAGAGCTATCTACAACAGATGTAAAAATAGAATTCGCGTTTCATTCTCGAGAAGACAAACGCGCTAAACTTTAAACTAATTAGGAAACACGTAAATTCTAAATGCTCAAAGTTCTCTAAGTAAAATCAAACAAGTACACAAATGTGCCCGCACCGCATGTAAGGCGATCGTGTTTTGTTGACTGTACGGATAGAAGATCTACCATCGTTTCTCGATACAACTTAATCGTCTGTATCGACTCGTATACCTAAAATATCAAAACATTCAATTCACTCTGAATAACTTAATTGAGTTTGTAAAATTTTTATAAGTATTCTTATAATATTCGTCTTGCATAAAAAAATTAAATACAATTCATATGATATCTAAGAAGTATGGAAACTACCTGTTGTGAAGCGACATGCTTTCAGCGCTCGCCATACTACAAATTCATAATTTATTATAAAATGTATAATAAATTAATTATTTATTATATTAAATGATAAAAGTGATATTCGAAATATTTTAGATTTTAGGAAATGTCTTTAGTGAAAAATGATGGTATGTGCTTTAAATCGTAGGTTCTATTTTGATTTCGGCTTTCGTGAGAATTCGTAAATAACGTAACTTCACGCTTCGCATTCTGCATACCTTTGAGTAATTTATATTTATTGATATTTCTAAATCCACTTCCATGTTTTTCTACGTTTAACTCTATGGTACCTTCTTGATAAAAAATTTATGACCTCAATCAATCTTCATTGGTTTAAGATATTTTACACAAAAAAAAAGTGTGATTTTTCCTTCATTATATCAGAAACCTGTTACAACAATATTATTAAATTTATGTAAATAGTTTACAAAATAATATGTTTATTATTGTATATATTGTTGTAAACATAAAACATATTATTTTGTAAACTAATTACAACAGGTATTGTTTATTTTTTATGTTTATCTTTGTTTAAATAAATGGTTTGTGATATACTTGCTTAATTTAGGAACTACAATTTCTATAAATTAATTTTCTGTTCGATAGTCTAATCATCTCTCTGAAAATTATATAACATACGCTACTGTCATTATGAGCGAAACGGAGATGATAACTGTTTGCTTACGGAAAAACTTTTAAGAGATTTTGAATCAACGTTGAATACATAGTATGGTTAAAAACTTTATCCCTCTAATTTCGTCCCCCAAAAACCTACTTTCAACAGAAGCATCTCTAAAATATTTTTTTACTCAATCTTTTGCCTCCATTAATATTTTATTTTATTTGTATTATAATTAATTCATCTCTATTAATAAAAATAGGTTCTTTCCCCTTTTTTCTGATTATATCTGCTATCTCAAAGCTGTTCATATATGGAGTTTTAGATAAAAAAAGCATTTTAATATTCAGTATTGTACGCGTGCAATATGTCACAAACATCAAACCGCCGTTGACTAATGAACGCGTCAAAACAATATTTCCTCTGACGATTAATCTCCCGTATTATATGTAGAAATGGACCTCATCATTTACTCATATTCTGGGTACGTATTCAAATTATTTTCACAATCGCCTATACAGTTATGACGTGAATAGTACTTGACAAGCTGTAGTTCTTGGTTTATTCATCATCATCAGCCTATCAACTCTACTACTGGACATAGGCCACCCCTAAAGCAAGGGCGGTTGTTTTGCCTTAATCACCACGCTTGGCTAGAGGTTTGGTGATCGCAGAACAGATGTTCTTACATTACAGCAGATGCTGTACTCGGAAGGGCGCTGTTGCCCACCCTCCAGTGAAGTGTCCTTTAGCCGCTTCTTACGACATCTCATCAGGAAAACTGGGAGTGGTACTATTCTGATTCGGTAACCATACAAAAAAAAAGATTTATACTGACGGTAAATACAGATTTATTTATTAATTTATTTGTTGTTGGTTTATTAGTTTTTTATGTTATAGTGGACAACGGATCAGGTGGGTCTCCTATATGGTAAGTCAACACCGCCGCTCGTGGACAACCGCGCCACAGTCCACTGATTGGTTGTGTTGCCGTATTTGTACGCCACTTAAAGCGGCTTTAATACTGTCGTTGTTATTCTCACTCACTCAACGAAACACAGTAGAAGGACTGTTTCAAGTACAACTACCATTTCACGCTGAGTATTCTGTGAGGATTATTATTTTTTATTTTAATCAATTACCAATTTTTTTATTAATAATATCATATATAGAGATTAGTATAAGAAATATAAATTATAAATAGGTTTTTTTCAACATATGTCAGCGATATGAATCTTAATTTTATTTATTACTATCATCATCAGCCTATTAAAGTTCATTGCTATGGATATAGCCCTCCCGCAAAGACGCCTACATAATTGTGATCTGGTTCCAGCGGTTGCCCGCGACCTTTATGAGATCGTAATTTTAATTGTTCTAATTATTCAATAGTAATAAATTTTTTATTATTATTTAACCAAAAAAAGGAAATCCTATCATAGCTTATGGCGGTATATTTTATGCTGACTAGCAACTAAGGATTATGTTTTAGCACCCTACTCCTAAATATACACAACAACTACGTAAAACCCATACAGTCTTATGTTGAACATGATATTTCGTTCTTATACATGATAATTAGCGAGATAACTACACTTAAGCCTCGTACGTTGTGTAACTTGCAATAAGCATACTATTGCAAACATTTGACATGGGAGGCTGTTTTGCCTTAATCATCACGCTTGGCAGGCGGGTTGGTGATCGCAGAACATCTCCTGTACTTTGGAAGGGGGTTGCTGCCCACCCTACGGTGAAGTGTCCTTTATTCGCCTCTTACGACATCCCATTAGAAAGAGGAAGGCTGGGTGTGGCCTTGGCAAATGTCCCAGTGCTATAAATTAACGTTTTTTTTTCTTTTCAGGTAAATCACCCAAAGATATCCGGCAACA
>DWCF01006261.1:0-12704 GCA_018230265.1 Delias oraia
ACTATGAACTATAAATGCGCTATCTCAAGCCAATTTTGCACAGATTATTTATTTTTAAATGTGTATATATTTTTCTAGATATTAACTATAGGTTAGGTTCGTTCTAAGAATGTATAAATTAAGTATCTTTGTAAAAATTTAACAAATATTATTTTGTTTTGCCGACATACAATCTTAGGCACCTTGAAAACATTACCTTAAGAACAAGTATGTGATTCATCAGGCTTAATTTTATAAATTAGGTTTTAAGACTTCAAAACTTTTGATTTCGGCCGTGACTTTCGCAATCAGAAAACAGGGAATATTACAAGAGTAATGAAATAGAATGCCACGATGTCGGAATTCCGCGTCTGAATTTAGGGCAGTCGTTAATGAAACTCGGGATTAATATAACTGCTTCAGAACGTTGCACAAAATTAATTAGTTTAGTCACTAGGCTTCTTGGCAACGGTCTGGTGCAGTTAGGAGCGTCATAGTTTCAGATTAGCTATCTTTACATTTAATAAAGTGATGAAAATAGCAAGTTTACATTATCTTGTTTCTGTAGGTTATCATTTAAATTGTTTGAATTGTTATTTACACAACAGCATCGCGCAATGTCGCCCTGATTACAATAGATATCATTTCTCCATCTATTTCAAAGTATATATTAACTTGAAAAAGTGAACTATAATTTACATGAAATATATTCACGTATATATGATTTTCTCTGACTTCGAGCTTTTTTGTTATTGGACTTAATGTTGTTTATTCAAATATTAAAGATATTTTGAGCTTTGTCCTTTTACTAACAAAGGATTATATTCCGTATGCAGAAAATCCTCTTTGAGGATTATGTCACACAGTGAATTTCATATGTAATGATTTACTTGTACTTTTTCTTAAATAATAAAAAAAACTATAAATCCTTGATTACTGCAGATAAAGTGCTTTTAAAATTTCGTATTTTTCATAAGTATTATATATACCTGGTATGTAATATAGTCTTTACACTAACCTGATATTTTTCCTGTAAATAGGGCGTGGCCTTGCGTGTGAATGGGGTGTAATCCGGGGGTGCCAGGGTGCATTTCTCCCTGCACTCTATAAATAGACTGCCTAGACCTGCGTTTCACTGATAACTACCACCCACGATGCAACTCTGTTTGATATTATACATAGTTAGATACATTTTCATAGAACATTCGTGTTACCATTGTTCAAGAGGCTTAGCTGAAGTAACATTTATATATATATACAACTGAAATAGCATTTGGCCACAATCCCACATGATGGTAAGCGGAGATGCGATCTAACGGGACGCATGCTTGTCCACTTATCTCTAGAGGTTCACACAATGCTTCATCACTTTCTTGTAAAAGGAACACTGTATACCTATCTACATGTGCATATAAAAGTACATAGTTTCGATTTATTTTTATACAATGCATAGAAGTAATGCATTATATATAAATAATATGCCTATAGTATTAATAATTATAAATCTATACCAGATATTTAATTTGTAAAGAATGAGAAGAATATAATGTAGCCATAATTTATTACATTGTTATTAAATATGTAGTCCATTTCTATATATACGGGCTCACAGAATACTCAACTTTCGGTACTTGTACTGTGCTTCGCTTAGTCAATGAGGATATCGGAGGCCATTAAAAATGCCGCTTAAGTGGCGCAAAAAGTCGGCAACTCAACTAATGCGTGGGCTATGGCGATGTTCTCTTACCATATAGGAGACCCACCTGCTCGTTGTCCGCTATACTATAAAAAAAATAAAGCAATAAATAATTTTTAAACCCCGACTTTTCTTTTAATTTTTTTCTTAACTTCAAAGGGCGATTAGCTCAACTGTGTTAAATAAAATTTGGCATAACTCATTAAGCTGTTTTATCTTGTTCTTGGTTTAGGCTTGGGCTCATTTCGTTTGCAAATAAAACTTTGACGATCTCGCTAATATAATCGAAATATTTCTTGGTCAGTATGTTATTCAAATTTGGTACATGTACAACAATTCTTAATACGTATAATAAAATTTATATGTATTTTTATTAAGAAGGAATTATCACCATGTTATAAAGATTGGAAACTATTACCAAAAATGCAATAATTGAAATAATTTTGTAACCTATCGTTTTACGTAATACTTTTCAGAATGGTAGAAAAAATATTTGTAATTTTTAAAAGTACGCTTTTTTCTCTTCGTCGGATTTCCAAGATCTTATTACTTTGCCGTTATAACGAGCAGATATTTACACCGAAAAAACGTTTCAATTCGCAGTAAAATCGTATAGAGACGATAAAATTTATGAAGAAATTTCCCAAAGCAAATAGTATTTGTACGCAATTGGAATTCGAAGTACCACGATATTTACAATTCGCACTAGAACGTGACCGGCGCTCGAGGATGGCATCAGTTGACATCCTTATGAATGAATCTTTATTTCTAACACGTCCTTATTGTTATGCCGAGTGCAGGCTGCGATTGTTAAGGACATATCAATGGAAAAAATAAGATTTTCTTATCATTAGTTTAATATAAGTTCAAATAAATTTTGTTAAAATGTTTCATGTTTTTTATACATGAGGAGGTCCGTAAAAAGCTTAACACATATAATGTTAATCGCCGCATCCATTATAAAGAAAAGCAATTAACTAATACGCTTGTCTATATATAGAATGCAAATTCTGAATATTGCAGTAATAAATAAGTATACCATACGATAAATATACCATAATACTATTATTTATTAAAATTATTTTATAATTTAGATGTTTAAAATCGCGTCAGAAGAGTGCCAGCAAAGAAATATTTATTAAATAAAAATGACGATAAATTACCTAATACTAGCTTATTGATTCCAATTACAAGTCTCAAAGCTAAGTGGATAAATCGAAAATGTATGAGAAATTTTTATGGAAAACCTTTTATCTCCGAGTATGTCGTAATTTATGAAATAATGAAACACTGAGTTGTTTACATGTACCTATCTGTTTTAGAGGCTTTCAGGGTCTCGGGGACTTCAACAACTTACATAAATCTCTTTATCAGTTATTCAATATCGGAGATGTTTTATGATTGTCGTCTTTTATTTTTCGTTTGATCTTAAAAGCTTTGATATATTCATGGTTATGGCTTATTAGGGCTAATATTTATGTATGATATTTTGTGAAGACTCTCTTTTAAATGTAAAGATCTTATAGTTATCTGAATCAATATGAATATATTTCTATGTAGACAGAAATTTTACGAAGCTCTTCAATATCTGCGTTACATAATATTGGCCTTTAGAATAACGCTGCGTGCTTTCAATGAAAATATCATCATCATCATCTCTAGGGTTATCATCTCATATTTAGGGTAAGCGGTTCTCCGCCCGTGGATACCCCCAGCCCTTACAGAGCCGCGGATGCGTTGCCGGCCTTTAAGGAAAATGCATGATATAATATTATGAATTTAAATTTGAACTATGGTTCATATGGTTGTTATATATATATTGGTTTAACTAAATTCAAATTTTTTTCTATAGTGTTAAAGTTACCAGGTTTCAACCCCGCAAAATTTACCTATATAGTATATAACGTAGGCACAAAATACACTACTTGCAAAAAATTTGGAAAAGTTAAAAGAAAGGCGGCGGCAATTATGAATTACAACGTTCCATATTTATTTTTATTGTTTTTTATTTATCTGATATATTTTTAATTTAATACTTTGCCAGTTCAAGCGAAGTCATGTGTATCAGTAAGTGTGAAATAATTAAGATATAGAAAAAAGTCTCAACGGTCTACAAAAGCTTTATAAAAAGGTTCGGGCGTAATTTGAAGTACCTCGCAGGCCATGACCTCTAAATTTATTCAGAAAAGTAAAGCTTGTTATTGCATCCATCCATCATCTGCCGTCATCACCAGGCCCGCCCACTGATGATACCTTTCCCCGAGGCCCTTTGTAAGCCACCAAATATATTTATATAGGCTTATGGAATACAATATTATTAAAAACTTTAAGTAATGATTGTTGTCAATCAATTGAGGATAGATGTGAAATCAGTTATATATCCTCTTACTTATTTGTTTAACTACGTTCCTTGCGGTTATGTCTTGCTTCTGCTACATAAATATTGTATTTTATATATATCATAGATTTTTTCTCCATAACACATCTTTACTTAAAGTATTTCTAGTTTTAAAGAATTTATGTCATTAAGATACAGGACCATAATATTCGTATAATTGTTAAACTTTAATAACAACATTTAGGTATGTTTAGACTAACAATTTATCTGGTTTTGGGTACTAGACTAATTCTATAGAAATATATATTATATGATAGATTATCATAATGCAGATACTATAATCATATGTCATATCATATTACATGTATGTGAATACATCGTTATAATAATGTAATGATGTTATTTAGTGTAAAATAATCATTGACTCAATAAAAACAAAAGTTAAACAACGATACTTGAATTTACGTTCTCACCGGCCCATTTAACAATACGTTTGATCGGTTTAGGATCCTCTTAACGGCGCTCATAAACTTATGTGCGGTGAGCCGTTTTCTAAGGCGACGATGGCAAACGATCAGGAGGCTTGCCTTGCCTCCGCTTGTCTTTGCAGAGGCGCGGGTGCGTTGCGGCCCTTTCACGCTCGTTTCCGTATTTTAAAATTGATTAGTTTTTGCTAATTCTTCGTCCGTGACAACCTTTTTTATTTGCAAATTTAAAGAAGTATGATTCGCGACAGTGAACATGAACTTAAGATTGGTTACAAATGATTTCATTGAAAGATTTGTTTTACTGGTTCATAAATTGATATGATGTTCCCGAGTATTAATTGCGTCTTCACAAGTCTTTATCTTGTATTGTTTTGTCTTAAAATTACCACCAGTAGGTATTATAATTAAATTCATTGATGGTACGTATAATATTTTGTTGAATTTTCAAATAAATATCAACAATAATTACAAATTTATATGCAAAATGGATATTTTGATAATAAAACAAACAAGTAATGCGCGCGAAAATATGATTTGTAGCGTTACCTCGAGGTCGCTACACCGTGCCCGCCTCGTTGAGAAATTAATCGCCATTAGCCTTCCCTTGATAAATGATATTGTAATATCATCTCGCTTCACACTTTTTAAATTACCGTTATCAAGTTCTTTATAATGATAGACATTTCTGATAAAAAGATTACCATATATTAATTAATATAAAAGAAATTGAAATTTAGAAGTTATTAAAACTGCTGCCACCATATTATATTTTTCCTGATAAATGGGTTAAAAAGAATATCGAAAAATTTACGCACTTTAATATTTGTGTAGCTCGCTTAGTCGACTTACAAATAACAAATTGTTTAGATTAGTTACAAAAACTTGCAAGTATTCTCAGACTAGTTTTTTCTCGTTTTCAGACTCACGCTGTCTAGACCCCAGACGCTTATGTAACATTTACATAGGACATTGACGTTATTTTTACACAGGCATCACCAAAATACACTTCGGATTAGACCGGAAAGACTGAAAAACAGAATTTTTGTGGTTTACATTGTTTTTCTTTCAGTATTAACAAAAAGACATGTTATTTACATATTAGCGCGTTTAATTGAATCCCTTCAAAAGAATTAAAAATGTATTGTGACTTGTTATTTGGGTTAATGTATAATTAAAAGAAAACGTATTCCTAAAAAGCTGGCAATGCACAGCGAAAATAACTAAAACAAATAAAAGAAGAATTAAAAGAAATAAAATTAAAACTTTTCAAAATATAGATGCAATATAATATTAACCATGGTCTATAGTGTAGTTGCAACTATAGTTAGTAGCATTAACATAAACTTACCACCCTTTGATGTCGAGCTGGCAGCGTAATATACGGCCACCGGAAGTATCATCACGTCATATCCGTTGCCGCTGAAATACGTTATTGCCCGTTGAATTGGTGACAATATACGCACAGTATGCGTATTGGCTTTGCTCCAATTTCAGCATGAATGCACTTTTATGACCCCCTTCCGACGATTTAGTGCCAAAACATTGCGACCTCGGCCAACTGCTCAATGAATTGCCGGACATACCTAAATGCAACGTGGTTTTTTGGACAATTTAAATGTAGGTCAAAGAGCAAACGTATGTATTCAGTACTGTCACACGACAATTCGTATAACTTTCTCTCGGGAAAAATATTGTTATTGTTTTTGCTGTTACGTTAACTAAAAGGGAAAACTTTAATTCTTTGGGATATTATATAGTAGATATACAAATTAATTAGTAGTGCGTAGTATATTCTGTATTTTAAATATGTAATATAAAATATAAATGTATTCCGTTTGTATTTTTAATTTTTGTTCACGGTGCAGCACTTAAGTAACAGACTCATAATATGTATTGAATAACATAAATAATATATATTTATGAAAGTTTTTTTGTAGTCATAAAAATATTGATAAAAAATAATAAAAATAAAATAATGTAATAAAATAAAAATAATATTACGTTGCAGAGCCATGGGAGAGCGATGCTGAAGCATATGCTGACGCACAAATTGGCCGGCTCGTCCAAAGTGATACCACGGGCTTGTACGGTACTTGTACTGTGTTTCGCAGAGTGAGTGAGGATATCGGAAACTGATAAGTGCCGCTTATGCGGCGTAAAAAGCCGGCAACACGATCGATGCGCGGACTGTGGCGCGGTTGTTCATAGGCGGCGGTGTTCTCTTACCATATTGGAGACCCATCTGCTCCGTTGTCCGTTATACTATAAAAAAAATAAAATAAAAATAAAATAAATCAAGAACCTTAATTTCAATCAAAAGTGGTCCGATAACTTGAGAAAAGTTTAGTTTTAATATATTTATCGTTTTAAATCCGCTCATAATATATTGAAACTAATTTCATAAAACATAATTGAATCGGACATTTCAAAAATCTTATAATTCGTAAAATTATAATTTTTCTGAAATCAATGAAATTTGTTTCATTCACAAACATATTTACATTGCCCTAAATATTTATTTTAATTTGAATGATTATATTACTTTATTCATTATAATCAGAAATAAAATTTTTTTAAATAAAATATTTTTGAACTTAAAAAAGTAACACATCGTATTATAACAATAATCAAAAATAAAATGAATTTGCTTTAAAAATGCATGTTTAGATTAGTTTTTGTATAGTACAAATTTTATTGTACACAAGTAAAAACTTTAATCAGTACAGTTAATAAATTTATAAAAAGGCTTCTGAATTCAAGAGAGTAACGTTATTATAATTAATCAGATAACGATATAATTTCAACTGCGGCGTCGCGTCGGTTCCAATCGATGGGCCGAAATTGAATTATCATGCTTGAACCAACGATCAGGTTTATTTTTTTAAAATTATATTCTACTTAAATATAATTAGGAGTACATCTATAATTTTTTTAATGACTGGCTTCGTAACGAAATTTAACCTTTATTGTGGAAAACTCAATTTGATGTCCAGAACAGCAACACGTTCATTTTGGGCTGCACGGCTGTCTATAAATTAAATGTCGAAATATGTCTCATCTATAAAGAGCTATTTAAAAGTGTCTATAATATTGTGTACTGACTTTTGTTGGTAAATTCATTTATCTAAATGGACCGTGACCAAATTGCTATTTTTATTTTTAATGTAATATATTAAAAAAATATTTTATTTTATTAAAAATATTTTATTGAAAAAACTGTATATGTATTTTGCAGGTTATACTTACTAAAAAGCAGCGCATAAAGTTATTTTTGTTATAAAAAAAGATATCCTCTTAATTAAATTGTTTTGGAATAGTCGGCAACCAGCAGAAGTATTTTATATACAATTTAACTCTTTTTTATAATATATATATGTATATGTTTACATATATTGAGACAATATCTATGTTCTGATCTAGTGCAGGCCACTGTAATTTAATAAAAGCTGTGACTAGAATCTCGTGAATAGATTTTAGTCAGATATCCAATTACAACCTGTCCATTACTTGCACTGAGTTTTCACCACAATCTATTCTGACATTTCGTAGAGTTCGATTGAACGTAGCTCCCGGAAAATGTCTGAAAACCAAGTATATCCAATTGATCTATCGAAAACATTGACTGTTTTTAATTTCATTCGCTATGAAAACAGATGACTTGAGCCAATTTGATTTCGATATTGGAATATCAGCTCAAATAACATTTTTTCTTTTATTTCAATTTACGTTCGTCACACGGTATCACTTTGGTATCATTTTTATTAAAATTTATTAACACAGACAGTGTTTTGCTAAATAAATCTAAGGTTAAAACTTTCTATCTCAGAAACAACAAACCTGAAGACTAACTTAGTAAATTGGAATTATGTATACTAAATTAAGTCATTAATTTCATATCAATTTAAAGTCATGTAAACTGAAAATATTTCTCATTGGAATATTTTATAGTAAACAAATTATATTGTTACAGAGATGTTTCCCATAACAACATCAGCGTTCTACCATCTGATGCCCTTCTTCTTGCTACCGGATTGAGAGATTTGTAAGTTTTAAATTAAAATAAATTCTCATTAACTGCATGGTATGATTTCTAACATGACTTTATAATTTAAAGTACCACAACATATATATTTTTAATGTGTTATTATATAGCAGACCATGCGGAATACGGGTTCCCTTATATAGGGTCCGCCATCACAATTTTCTTTAACTAGTGGTTATTTACTAACTGCTGGAAACCCTAACGACACTTCTGATTTTAAAGATTGTTTTATCATTCCGCTGTCAGTCTTCGAAGATGGAATTTCAGTCGGAATTCTGATGGCGTTTCGCCGCCTCAGAAGTGTAATTTGACGCCGTTGGACTGTTATCTTTGGGGAGCAGTCAAAGATAAGTGTTATGTGGACAGGCCAAAGATAAATCAAGCTTTGAAAGACAACATTCATGTAGCCTTAGCTGAAATAAAGCTGCATACAATCAAAAATGTCGTAAAAAATTAGACTGACCGTATGACATACTGCACATTCCACAACTAACAAAAGGATTGTACTTTAATATCCAAAAATAAATTTGGAAATCGGATTAAGGGTTTTTTTATTATTGTATTAAAAAAATAAATTAACGTGGCGGACTCTGTACATAGTAAAAGATGGCCTTTCGCCCATAGAAAACCACCACATCAGCAATATAACTTAGTGGGCCTCCAATAACCTTACTCACTCAGCGAAACACATATGTAGCTAATATTTCACGCTGATATTTTGTGAGCACGTGGTATAATACCGGTCGAGCCGGACTAATCACTGCGTCAGCACGGTGCTAGAGACAGTGTTAAGATTCATGCCCGGCAACTGTCAAGGCTTTCGAAAGACCGAATAGAATTTATAAACTAAATAATAACATTCAGACAAAGGATCGGTACCTATGCCATCAAGGTAGTTTATAAAAAAGGTAGTTTATAATGTGATCACCAAAGTATTCTGTACCAAATTATCAGCGATCTAGTCGTAAGATATTTATTATTGAAAGATAGCTATGAAAGATATAAACCAAGTCCTTTGATGGCCAGTAATTGCAAAATGAATATTAATTTAGTATTACCTAATACACTATCACTTTGATAATTGAAATCAAATTAAAATTTTGAATTTTTGAAAAATTAACGAAATAATTAGATTAAAAAGAAGACGTGATATTTATCTAAAATGTGCATTATATATTAAATTATTTATCTAAAATTTCAGATATCTATAGAATGGTCTAAAATTATTGAACAGTGTATGGAAATATTTAGGCAAATATTTGTATGAAACGACAAAACCTTCGGTTACGTACAAAAGCGCAGTTTTCAAAATGTAAAAACCTAATGAAAAATTTTAATATAAAGTGCAAAGGTTTAGTACGTTTATAAAAGTCAAATGGACATCGTGGAGATGCGATGGCACTGGTTTTCGACTGCTGGACAAGTTTCGCGACATAATGCCTTACTTAAAACAGGTTATGCATTTAAGGTCCCACATCATTATTTTAGCAATACAACATATGTATTATCGTACTAAAAAGGATCCATGCAATCGCTCAAGTAATAAACTTAACGTCCACTTTTCGCTTTCCCTGACTAAAAAAAATACCTTCTGGTTGAGTTAATATTAGAATTCTCATTCCTTAGGTTATTACCTACTTAGACATGGGATCTTGCTCATAAACTTAGACTGTTTAGCTATAATATCTATTTGATGATTTTATTGTAAAAAAATAACATTTTGTATTTTTTATATAGTTTATTTTTAATTCTGTATATTTTTATGGTGTTGCGCGTTTTTAAATAAGAAAATTTGAAATTATTTTTATTATTAAAGCTCTCATTTTTTAAAAATATTGTAGCGGATAGCGGAGCAGGTGGATCTCCTCAATGGTAAGAAAACACTTCCACCCATGGACAACCGCACCACATTCCGCTCTTTTGCGGCATTTTTAAGGGCTTCCGATATCTGAGTTGAGGCTGAGTAAGCGAGTACTCAGCTAAACACAGTAGAAGTATCGTTTCAAGTACAACTACCATTTCACGTTTTGGTATTCTGTCAGCCCGTGGTATAATTTCGGACTAGTCGGTCCAATTGGTACGTCGACAAATACTTCAGCTCTAACACTGTTGCGACAATATAAAAACACTTGCTCGGCCACTATCAGGCCCTTCCAGAGACCGAATATATTATAAATTAATTTATAACTGACCGGACTGAGATTCCAACCCTATAGTTCTTGCCTCATGGTAGACTTATTAAATCTCTTAGATACGAGGCTCTCAAAATCTTGCTTTTAACTATATGCTTCACAACTATCATAAGAAATAAATTTTAATAAATTTGAGTATAATTCTTTTTATTTTGCGCCGTTTTAATAAGTGAAACTTTGAGAGCGTCCGGTAACCTGACTCACTCAACTAAACTGAATAAGTTCTATTTCACGCTGGTACTCTGGTCAACTTTTTATACAATTTAAAGTAAGTTTTAGTTTCCTCACGTTGAAGATACTCCTCGTGAAGTGGAAATTATGTGCACAATGATATTATGTAAATTTCTCTAAGCTTCACTGAAACTTGAAATTCTTTAGACCGTTTGCCAACGTGTCCCTAAATATAATGGTGCGCTTATCACATTAGGATGTGCGAATGGATTTAATTATCATAGAAACGTTTTATAATTATGTATTTAACAGATTTAATAAGCAAACTTCGACTCACATTTATGACTTGGTAAATGCCTTAATTTATATTATGAATACAAGTATTATATTATGAGCAAATTAATTGTTTTTTTGTGAGTAGTAAATCAGTATCGATATTTTTAAATCTTGCTTACTATGGTCAGGAAAACTGTGATAGAGCCATGTTGAAGCTTATGCAGCCGCACTCATTGGACCATGGGCTCACAGAAACCAGATAAAAAAAAATGAAATTTGTTTCGCCAAGATTACCGTTATATCGCTTAAGCAGCGTAAAAAGCCGACAACACAATTAAAGCGCGACTTACAGCGCGGTGGTCCTTAAACGACGGAACAATTCTATAATTAATCAAAACATAACGTAATATTACTTTTAAAATTTGACCTGACTAAAAGTGCTACGAAAGTTTCTATTCGGAAAGGGAGGCGATAAGGATCAGTTAAATTGAGGTTTATTTCAATACTACAAAATTCTTAAAAAATTATAAACAAGACGCTAACTGTGTGACACAATAGAGCCTTGTAGCTGTGTCTACCACGAACCGAGAGGTATCGGGTTCGATTACCGGTCTGGACAATTATAAATTATAATTTATTCAGTCTCTGGAAGGGCTTGACAATGGCCGGGCGAGTGTCTTAATATCGTTACACCCGTGGGAGAGCCATGCTGAAGCATATGCGGACGTACTAAATGGGTCGGCACGTCCGAAGTGATGCCATGGGCTCACAGAATACTCAACGTGAAACAGTACTTGTACTGTTTTTCGCTGAGTGAGTAAGGATATTGGAGGCCCTTAAAAATGCCGCTTAAGTGGCATAAAAAACCAGCAAAACAACTAATGCGTGGAATGTGGCGCGGTTGTCTATGGGCGGCGGTGTTCTTTTACCATAAAGGAGACCCAGCTGCTGCGTTGTCCTCTATACTATATAAAAAAAACAATAACATTTAAGTACAAAGACAAAATATAAAAGACGTGTACAATAGATGAGCACCACAAATCACAAGGTAACCGGAAAGATTCTAGAGTTCATTAAAATCGAGCAATTTCATCCACATTCGTGTCCTGAATACCGTTGGATATGAATCGTGGTGACGTCACAGCGATGGAGGCAGGGGTCATTAGGGTTGAAAGCCAATGTTTTATATTAAATCATGAGCCTAGCTTAGTGGTTTTAAAAGTATACCATGAAGCTAGAGGTACCGGGTTCAAATACCGGTCCTGAAATTTATAATTCATTCGGTGTCTGGAAGGGCTAAACAGTCGGGCGAGTGTCTTAATACAGTCGCACCCGTGGGCAAGCCATACTGATCCATATGCTGACCCATTGATTGGGCCGGCTCGTCCAAAGTGATGCCACGGTGTCACAGAATACTCAGCATGAAACGGTACTTGTACTGTGTCCTTTGAATTTTGTATTAAATTATTAAAACCGCTTTCTTTTAATTCAGCTGTCACTCGTCATGGCGACTCTCATGTTT
>DWCF01006262.1:0-12704 GCA_018230265.1 Delias oraia
TAAAAGAAGTTTATTTATAATAGTTAAATAGTCAATTCCATCATTAAATAATATAAAATTAATATTTATAAATTATTATATAGTGCATTTATCTGGAGGGTTACTTTTGTATAATAAGTTTACAATAATACCATTTTTAGTGATATAAATTCGCCTTAAATGCTCATCAGAAGATAATATAATTTATTAAAGTGTAATTTGATTACAACTTTTATCATCGTATTATTGGCATCATCATTTTTAATTAAATCCCATAAGATATCGCTATGATTGTCATAAAATTTCAATCATAAAACTAAATTGAGATTGAAATTAATTTTGTTGATCGAGACTGTATCTAGATCAGCTTCAATTTACTCGTATATTTTGGTATTTCGAAATTGATAGGAAATTTCTAAATCCTTTCTAATCTTTATAATTAAATCCTCATTTTTGATATGCCTAAAAGCCTTTAGCGGTCTTCAAAGCTAACGTTACGTTATTGGTTCAATCCTGTCTATAATATAATATATAAAATGTTTTTTGGAAAGGCTTGACAGTAGTCGGGCGAATCTTAACACTGTCCCACCCGTGGGATGGTTCGCCCGGAGTGATACCACGATATCAGAAAATCGCTTGTACTTACGTTCGCTGAGTGAGTGACAATACCGGAGACCCATTAAGTTATACCATTTTACACAGGCAACACAATACACGAATTGCAGCGCGGTGTTCTATAATCGCCAATGCTCTTTTACCATCAGAGGATCCATCTGCCCTTTTGTCTGCTATAAACTAAAAAAGTAATATAATAATCCTCACAATTTATATTTAATTCATTGTATATATTCCTAAGATGACGCGCCTCTGAAGTCAACGATCAATACCATTAAATAATTATTAATGAATATTACAATTGAGTAAAAAATGTATTACCATTATGTCACCCGGAAATAGTATCGATTTGTTAACAGTAAGGGTTTGCAAGCGGAAGTAAGGGTGTTTACTCATGTCTGGTAAGTCAACCCTGTGTGGTCGTGTATTACAAAATGCAAACGCTCATTCGCGTTTCAGTGCAAGTGATAAGATTAAGAGATTTTGTTGCTACTAGGAATCGGCGTACAAAGCTGCTTTAAAGCGACTGCACACTAGGTATTTTGATGCGCACTCTTTTTTTTCACAATCGCCCATGGACAACAGCGCTATAGTCTGCGCATTGATTGTGTTGCCAGCTTTTACGCCGCTTAAGCAGTATTTTTAAGGGCCTGTGATATCTTCTATATCGAAACACAGTAGATGCACCGTTACTACTATTTTCCGCTGAATATTCTGTGCGCCCGTGGTATCGCTTCGGACGATCCGGCCCAATTAGTGCGTTAGCATATGCTTAAGCATGGCTCTCCCACGGGTAAATCAAGTCCCACTTTTGAATATATGTCTTTAATCTTTAATCACGCCTGCTTCGAAACGTATTGTGTGTAACCACTCTGATGCATCCGTACACTTCGTTTTACATGAAACTTCAAGAGCTTCATTCCGGAGTTCTTATAAGATGAAACTGTGTATTAGCGTAGGAAAATTACCTGAAGCATAACAGTATACGCAGATATAAAACAATGACATTTATCTCGCATAGAATGTCAGAATTACGTGTCTTTTTTTATTTATACATCAATCAGATCTGAATTCAATAAAAACTATTTGCTCAAAAATTTTTGCTATTTATTATTATTATTTATAAAATCTGTACATTTTCAAAAATAAAAAAGATTAACAAAATTGTTGTAGCGTGTACTTCTCCAAAATATAAAAATATGAGCTGCAATTTGATGGGCCCTACGATAAAGAATAATATTTAGATGTTCTTACACACGGATTATCTGTCATCATCATCATCATCAGCCTATCAAGTCCACTGCTGGACATAGGCCTCCCCAAAAGGAGGGTGTATTACCTGTCATCTAAACTATCGATATCATATTTATATCGATATCACTTTAAAATATGCTACATCTTAGTTTATTATAATGATTATAATTAAAAATAAGAGCCTGGTAGCTTAATAGTTTAAAAAAAGTGCATCATGAATCTAAACGTATTTGGTTCGAATCCCGGTTCGTGTCCAATTATAATTTATTCGGTCTTTGGAAGTGCTTGACAGTCGCCGTGCGAGTGTCTTAATAGTGTCGCAGCCGTGAGAGAGCCATGCTGATGCATATGCTTACTCACTCATAGGGCAAGCTCGACCGAAATGATACCACTGGCTCACAGAATAATCAGCAAGAAAGGAAACTTGTACTGTATTTCGCAGAGCGAGTGAGGATATTGGAGATCCTTAAGTGCCACTTTAGCGACTTAAATAGCCGGCAACACGACTGTGGCGCGGTTGTTCATGGGCGGCGGTGTTGTCTTACCATATAGGAGATCCACCTGTTTCGTTGTCCGCTATAGAATAAAAAATGTTTTTAAATAATTATTAACCTAAGTCGCGCTTCTTCTCAACATACACCACAGAAAAGATCAATTTACTTGATGGCGTCGCACGCGCCGCTCACCCCACTGTTTCCTGACGAAACACTAGCTTTATATAACGAGGGATTCATTAACGGAAACGCACATATTATACACATTACTTATAGTTATTACGAACTTATAATTCTATATTCTATACAATATAAATATTATATTTAATAGAATATAATTCCCAACTTAAACATCTAAAATCTAAATCTTAATATAAAGTAACAAAACAAATATCAATTGAAAATATCAGTATTTTGTTTACTAATACTTTCGAGAGCCTCGTAGGTTAATGGTTTTAAAAAGTGCACCATGAAACGAGGATATCGGGTTCCAATTCCGGTCCGGGCATTTATAATATAATTAATTTATTATTCGGTCTTTGGAAAGGCTTGACAGTGGCTGGGCGATTGTTTTAATACAGTCGCACCCATGTGAGATTCATGCTGAAGCATATGCGTACGCACTAATGGGCACGATGGAGGACGCACCGGCTCGTTCGAAGTGATACAAATGGCTCCCAGAATACTTAGCGTGAAATGATGTACTTGAAAGTTTGCTACTGATGTGTTTAGCTGAGTTAGGCTCTTAAAAATTCATACTTAAGTGGCGTATAAAGCCGGCAACACAATCAATGCGCGGACTGTGGCGCGGTTGTCCGTGGTCTATGGTATTCTCTTACCATAACGGAGACCCATCTGCTACGTTGTCCGCTATACCATAGACACTTAATATAACTTTAAATACATAAATTGTTTCTATATTAAACTACAATGTTATTTATAAATTGTAAAACTTCTTTACCTAGAATCAATATTATTTCAAAATCATCTTTAAAGATACAATAAGCATTTGCTAATTTACTCTGAAATTTATAAGATTGAACTAGCTCCTAGTTTCTGTCTTATCCTTAGGTTTGATATTAAATTGATAATTATATAAAACTGCAACTATAAAAAATGTCGAATTAGTTATACCATTTACAACTCAAGAAAGGCATCATTTTACTAAACTTAGTACGTAACACGCCTATCTTGGAATAGCATATAGGCTTTTATCGCACTAAAAACATGTATGATAGTATTTTATTGTATCGATTTTTTAAATGAGGTAGGTGCGAGTATTTTTCATTCATAATTGGATCCGGTAGGTGTCGTACCGGAACGAGGCGACGTATGCCAAGTCCACTAGTCAATTTCAAGTCAACTTGAGCGTTAATACCTGACTTTCCATAATAATATTAACTAATAATTAATCCTGATTGACTACAATTTAAATTCAACAACAAACACAGTATTTTGCAAAAATTTACACTGACTCACCGAACTTGACATTTTGTTAAGTAAACGTTAAATTCCCGTTCAATTTATGTTAAAAATATTGAATTACAAATGATTGTAGCGACAGGAGAAAACTTCTCCGCAGTCTCTTTAACTATCAGCTTATTTAAACAGCCCTATCAAATAAGCGAAGAATGTAGGCAAATATTGCCACATCTCCGAATTAGAACTCGGAACTTGCATCATGCAAGATAACAGTTTATTTATAGTATGTATCTATGCAGCATCCTTTGTTTATTTGAATGAGTGGATTTTATAACAATTACAGATATTATTAGATGAATAATATAAGAATCCTTTCAACAAAATAAATAATTTTTATACGTACAATCTTCTAGCCCGTCCAGTTTCGCTATCTGTATGAGGTAAGAAAATAAATTTATTTACAATCATCGATGATGCTTTATGCTATCAATATTTTTTATGAAGTTATCTTCCTTTTTCCTATTTGATTTTTTTATTATTTTACAGCACGGAGGACAACGGAGCATGTTGATCTCCTATATGGTAAAAGAACACCGCCGCCAATGAACAACCGCGCAACATTCCGCGCATTTTTTGCGTTGCTGACTTTTTACGCCACTTAAGCGGCATTTTTAAGGGTCTCCGTTATCCTCACTCTGTGAATTACAGTACAAGTACCATTTCACGCTGAGTATTCTGTGAGCACGTGGTATCACTTCCGATGAGCCAACGCATTATTGCGTCAGCATAATGAAGTATTCATTATGGCTCTCTCACGGGTAAAAGATTAAATTATTAAATTAAATCTAAATTATCCATTTTCAGCATACTTTTTTAGATTTATTGAATATTTGAGATATTTGGATTTAGCTGCCTTTGATTATATATTTTATATATTATCATTTACGGTATATCGTCAGAAAATCAAACAAGAATATTACCGTTATTCGGATTGAAAATGGTACAATCAAAAAATATTCCAAATGATTAATTCAGAACAAAGAATAAACAATTAAATAGAACACAATACAAATGTAATTTATGAAAAGAAATGTATTCATGAAATTTAATTAAAAATTCTGTATTTTATACAGTTTTGCCAAAATATATGTAGATGTTCAAAGTATGGACAAAGTACATGCAATCGCTATCTAGGCGTGTATACCAAGAATGGACAAATAGGACACATATTTAGATCTACGCGGCTTCTCACAAGCTTTTTTCTTGGAACCTATACCAAATTTGAAGGAGACCGTTGACCTATTTTGCTAAATGGCTTAAATTTTAGTTGCAGCTAGTAATTTCTAGATTACTGAGAACATATATGTTTCTAGGTCTGACAAATTTTGAGATGTGTCAGGCGTGTAAGACAGTGTTTGTTAGACAGGCGTGTATATGAAGTATAATACCTAAAATCTTCTTTCTGTCTAATCTCAGAAGTGTTGCCCAAATGCTAGACCAAGACCAAGATCGCCTAGTTTTAGCAAGACCAAGACTGACGGTGTAAGACTTGAGCAAGAACTGCAAGACTCCTACGTGTTGTAGTTATTGTCGCAATTTTTCATTAAATCTTTAGACATATTTTATAAATCTGGTTGGTCTTTACTATGGCTATGCAAATACACGCTCAAAATGTTTCTATTCTAAAAGATTTTTTTAAGATCTGAAGCAAACTTAAAGAAATATCAATACTCTAATAGGTAAGTTCAAGACTTGCAAGACTCTTGCTGCAAGAGCAAGACCGAGACAAATACCGGACATATTGGCGGAAGACCAAGACTAAGCTAAGTCTTGCATTTAGGCAACGCTAAATCTCAGAATTGCTTTTTCACGAGACACTAAATGGAGGTGTTAAAAGTTTAGAATATTTGTGGCAATCTAAAGAATGCTTGCTTCTTTGATTGATTGAGATGATTCTAATAGATTAATTCTTTTGATTATTACATATTAATTAATTCATATTTGTACTAACTGTGTGTGTTTTTGAGTTTACGCTTTTAATATTAGGTATATAAAAGTATTAATACTTTTTTATAAATTTAAAAATAATATCATTTAATATTAATTACATTTGATTTTCACCCGTGGGAGAGCCATGTTGAAGCATAATATCCGAACGCACTAATTGGGCCTGCTCGTCCGAAGACCACACAGAATACTTAGCATGAAATGGCAGTTGTATTTGAAACTGTATTTCTCTCATGTTTCGCTGAGTGAGTAAGGATATCGGAGTCCCTGAAAAAATGCAGCTTAATCGTCATAAAAAGCGGGCAACACAACTATATAAGTATAAAAGTAAACTATATAATATAGGAGACCCACCTGCTCTGTTATCCGCTATACCAAAACAAAATAGGATTCTGGTGTTGTAACCTTCATTTTAATACGTATTTCAATATTTTGTTTCTTTTTCTGGCATATCTTAATGCGTATAATGTGTCATAATGAATTAAATTTTAAAGAATTCCACTGTTTACGTGTTGCGTAAATCAAAATTTATATTAAATGAACGAATTTAATGCACATACGCAAGCCGTTGGATTGTTGTTCTTTTCGCAATAAATAAATGTCAAAATCAAACAGTCTTATATCTGTGTTGGTAGTACAATAAATGTTCATATAAATCCACAAGGTTCGCTTCTCGATAATAATGTTAGCACTAAACAAACACCTGCCGTTTATTAGTCATAATATGCAGAATGTTGCATAATTGCATTTTTCATACAGTAACCACTGTACGTCTTCTTTTAATCGAAAATCCATTCATTTGGCTTCCTCGCAAAAACATTCGCCGAACAATATTCGTCATATTTTATAAACTATACGTAAATATAAAATTTAGTTATATTATGATAATGGAGGTTTAAGTTTATATGAAATATATGATGCATTAAATTATGTAATTGTGTCAGACAAAAGCCGCCTCAGTGAATGAACTCATTTTGTTGCTTTTTGCCTTCTTCGACATATATAAAATTTATTAAGATGTATTAATATATTTATAAGTTATTCTTTTGTTGCTAACAAATCAGGATTTTCAATTCATGTTAAGTTAAAATTATATTATTGATAGTTCTGAATGTGATATATATATATATTTTAAAAAATATATATAGTATGGCGGACAACGGAGCAAGTGTGTCTCCTATATGGCGAGAGAACACCGCTGCCCATGGACAACCGCGCCACAGTCCGCACATTGGTTGTGTTGTCGGCTTTTTACGTCACGTTAGCAGAATTTTAAATATCCTCACTCACTCTGCGAAACACAGTGCAAATACCGTTTCACGTTGAATATTCTGTGAGCCCGCGGTATCACTTCGGACGAGCCGGCCCATTTAGTGTGTCAGCATATGCTACAGCATGGCTTTCCCACGGGTGTAACAGTATTAAGACACTCGCCCGGCCACTATCACGGCCTTTCAGAGACCGAATAATAAATATAAATAATTGTCCGGAGCGGGATTCGAACCCGATACCTTTCCGAAGCACTCAAAAATTTTATAATACAATAAGTGTTTAACCTACAACTATGTTGACATTAACCTAACCACATATTTTCAATTTATTTATCGTTTTAAACGACTTAAAATATACAATTAAAACTCGTAACAAAGTAATTGCCAACAGTTCTTATTAACAGTGCTATAAAACAAAACTGCTGTGAACAAAATCATTTCCAGCAACATTTTATTGGACCCTCAACAAAGTTACTGAATCAGGTATAATCAACAACAAATAATAAACGAATATCTTTTGGAACTTTATAAGCATATAAAATAACATTCTTTTGTTATGTTCAACGTTATGGATGTGCAGGTAACTGTGTATTGGCAGATAATTTTAAGGGATGTGCGATTTTAATTGTACTTATCGTTGATTTATATGCGTGGCCCCCCGCGCTTAGCTGTTTCAAGTTACGAAGTTTAGTCAGTGTGCCAGAGCGACGCATTGCGCACGTTGCTCGTGCGCATAGTCCGTTCACCTTCGAACCCTCGATCGCGATTGTCAAAATTGACGAATCGTATGGGAATGATTGTGTCTCGAATTAGTTTTAGATATGGCGGGTAATTTTTTCGTATCAACAATTTGAACCTATGTCCCGCTAGACGTGTGCTGTGATGCCGAGTGTTGTGTACTCAAATTGTGTTTTAGTGCTATTGTAATGCTGTTATCATGACACATTGATGTCGTACGAAGCTGATATGTCTATAATTAGCGAGCTGCGATGGTTGCAAGACGACGAGTTGTTCGCATTATCCTTGCAAAACGGTAATTATGATATTTCTAACACAAAAACATAGTTCCTCGCCGTTATCACAGTTCTATCACAGTATCTAACTTTGAGATAGATACGAACGAGCAATTGATTAGTAACTGTCCAAGTAACCGTCCAACCTTAGTCTGAGTATTCTATAAAAGCGCGCATTTAAGAGTAATAAATTGTCGTGTCCTTGTCATCTTTTCTTCCTTAATAAAATACCTGCGCATAAAACCAATCGGAAACGTACATATCTCTGCGCTTACGCAAATTAAAAAAGAATCGATAGCGTCATTTATCATAAACTTGAAATTTACCGGTTTCACAATGTCAAATGAAATTAGCCATTTATTTCCTACACTTAAATAAGTCGCATCTCCACAATATTGTCATTTGATTTGATTAATTGTGACTTTCCAATGGCAAAGCCAATTACTTAACATTTAATTTATCACCTATTTAATATTAATGCATCTGAATCTTTTCATTTATTACGACATTCATGCATATATTATTACTCCTGAGTAAAACAAGTAGTTTACATAATAATAGGTGTTAGCAGACCTCGACCTCCCTTAACCTTAGAACATCATAAGCTGAATTTAAATATATTTTAAGTCTTTCTGCTATATACTACCTTATATGGTGTATAACCAGTTTAAGAATGATCATATTATCTGCAGTTTATTGCTATTAATAATATCTTTGATACATTTTTCATGGTATAGCGGACAACGGAGCAGGTGGGTCTCCTATATGGTAAGAGAACATTGCCGCCCATGGAAGACTGTGCCACAGCTCGCGCATTAGTTACCGGATTTTTACACCACTGAAGCGGCATTTTAATGGTCTCCGATATCTTCACTCATTCAGCGAAACACATAAGCACCGTTTCAAATACAACCAACATTTCACGCTGAGTATTCTGTGCGCCAGTCGTATCAGTTCGGACGAGTCAGCCCTATTAGTGCATCCGCATATGTTCAAAATATACATACATTATAAACCTACATTAGGGATATCCCTAATGTAGGTTTTAAATGGACTTTTTGACTTTATTTATTTATGGTATTGTAATAAATTTTAGTAGGCGTGGTATTTTAGTAATTTTCCCAATAAATTGATGTTACCTCGACTGCTGATTTAATGACCCTTAAAAACAGTTCATTAGCAGTATTTCAGCAATTTCTAATTTAGCAGAAACATTAGGATCCTACAACAAATTGGTAAGATAATTTCTGATTACTATTACAAGTTTATTAAGATTTACAGTATTTTTACAAAAATACCTTTCAATTTTGAAAATCAATCGAGAATTTATTTTATTAGAACAGGAGATAAACAAGCAGGAAGTTTTTGCCTTATAAATAGAACAATATCACGATGTTATATTTGTATGTTTATAAAAAAACTAATCTTTCGTGAGAAACTTCTTTATTAAATTGAATCTTTATTTATTAATACTATGTCTCTATGAAAAATTAAGTTAATCAAATAAATTAAATAAAATTAGGATATCCGAGGACCTTAAAAGTGCCGCTTAAGTGGGGAAAAAATTCGGCAACACAACCAATGCGTGGACTGGGTCCAAATACGGGTCCATGGGCGGCGGTGTTCTTTTACCATATAGCACCCATCTGCTCCGTTGTCCGCGAAACTATATAAAATAAATAAATTCATATATAAGGAAATAATAAGATTGTTTCGGTCCATCGATGTTTGTTAATGAAGAACAAGTGGCTAGAGCACGATTCTTTTTGTTGGTAAATAGGAAATTATAACCAAGGTGAACCAGCTGCTTACCGGTAATGCCTGTCTACCAAACAGAAACTATATAAATCTATAATATTTATGGTTTGAAATAATTTCAATACAATATCCCATTTAAGATGTATTTATTTTTATTTTATGGTATAACGGGCAACAGAAAAGGTTCATCATTTCAAGATCAAGGTTTCTTTTTTGGTAAAAGAACACCGTCGCCCATAGACATAGACAACTACGCCACAGTTCGCACTTTGGTTGTGTTATACACAATACAAATACCGCTTCACGCTAAGCATTCTGTAAGCCCGTGGTATTAATTACGACGAGCCGGCCGAATGAGTGTGCCAGCATATGCTTCAGAGATATGCTACTTATTTTGCGCGTCTATGTGACAGTTTAATATTTATTTAATTATTACATTTCACGTCATTATCAGATAAATAATATAGGTACTTAATCACTTTTAAATTGTTTTTTATAAACATTATATATATACGTTTGTAGAAGTATTTCTTTATCGTATAGCGGAACACACAAGCGGGTCTCCTCTTGGTAATAATTCACAACCGCTCATGGACAACCGCGCTCTGATCCCTGCTTTTATTGTGTTGTCTGCTTTTGACGCCACTTAAGCCGTATAATTATGAGCGGAATCACTCAGCAAAATAGTATACTTGTACTGTCTTACGAGGGTATTCTGTGTGCCCGTGGTATCACTTCGGACGAGCCGGCTTAATTAGTGCGTCAAAATATAGCTACTTGAGCATGGCTTTCCCACTGCTAATCATTATGAATTATGCCACTCAGTGATCAATAATAAAAGTTATATTTTTATTATGAAATAATGGTAATTGACATTTGAAATCATCTGAATTGTTTGAATAAATCAAGGTCGAAATCTTGCAAGCTACCAGTTTGAACAGCGTAATATGTAAATAATACAAAAAATCAACTCGTTGACTGTAATGATTTAATCATTAAAATCTAACATGCAACCTGCATAGCTCCTATGTTTAGAGATACTTAAGTCTAGACTTCCATTTGACTAAAAACATTACGAATTATGATGACATGTGTGAAATGAAATTCTATTATTGCTTGTAATATACAAACATACTTGACGTAGTCTCAATTTTAAGATTTTCGATATTTTTTAAGGTATAACAGAGTAGGCGGGTGTTCTCCGTGGACAACCGCGACATAGTCCGCGCATTCATTGTGTTAACTGCTTTGAATACATTTTTAAGAGCTTCAGATATGCTCACTTACTTAGTGAAACACAGTAGAACTCCTCAAGTACAACTATCATTTCACATTGAGTATTCTGTGAGCCCGTGCTTCGGACGGGATTTAATTAGTGCGTCAGCATATGCTTCAACAAGGCACTCCCACGTAAGAGCTTTTACTGATCGTCTTTGTAATTGACCAAGTGTTTGGTTATATACATAAATAACCAAATAATACTGTATAATATATTATATTAAGATACTTTAAACCAAACACCTGGTCAATTACATAACTCCAAATTAAATTCCTTACGTTCCTGCATAAGTAGAATACCTAGCAAATAGTAACTTTGTACTGTTACATTCATGTTCTCCATTCTTACGTAACAGTTAAAAGGATTTTTATGTACGATCGTGTAAATTATTTCCCCCTATTTTGCTTTGTTTAACAAGCTTTTTCTTGTAACTTCGAGATTATTGATGTGACTTAGAATATAGGGTTTCGGTTTTATTTTAAATCGGTGAATCGGTATAAATCGGTGTTTTTTTATAACTTTAGCCAGACTCAAACAGTACACTTATGAGAATATTTGCATTGTCGGTGGTTCTCCTATATATTAACAACATAGCAGGTGGGTCTTCTATATATGTCATTCTATATGTACACATGCCATAGTCCACTTATTGTTTACAACGAAACATAATAGAAGTACCGTTTCAAGTACCATTACTTGTTGAGTATTCTGCGAGCCCGTGGTATCATCTCGGACGAGCCGGCCCAATGAGTGCGTTATTCAGGATGTATCTGTCACGGTTGCAAAAATTTTAAATGTTCGTTTGTGGCTTGCCCAATAATTATCTATTCTATATTAATTCTTGTAAGCTTCAGGGAAGACAACAGATTGATATTTTAGAAATTTGAATCATTAACCATGTAAGGAGGTGAAGAAAAAAAACTTACAATAAACTACAATAATTTGTTTTATTGTTAAATTAAATCAGTATTATTATGTGAGGAATTCATTTAACATGTGATGGCCATCGTGGTGATGTCATTGAGCCGCCTCTCAATGGATACGGCGATTCGGACGTTATAGCATAAGAGTCGTCTTAAAATACTTATTGCATCATTATCATCATTTCAGCCGTACGTCTATTGCTGGATTTAGGCCTCCCCTTTGGTCCTCCATGCATATCTGTCGGAGGCTACTTGCATCCAGCGTCTTCCGGCGACATTTAGAAAGTCTATCCACCATGTGTCGTGAAACGCCGGCTTAGAATTACGTTTTCCCATATCATCCCGTGGGTGTCCTAAGAGGCGACTAAGAAACAAACCGGAGGGCGCACAGAAGCGTCCTCCGCGTACTATAAAAAAAACTAAAACTGCGATCGCCAACCCACCTGCCGAGCGTGGCGATTACTGCATACATCCCCACAACTTATTGTATGCATAATTGAACTAAAATGCTTAAAACTGGCGCTTTATCGTTTTGGTGAGACATACAGCCGACAACCTTCACCGTTTTGTTGTTATACAATATGACTATAATAGTTTACACTACCAAGCGAAATAAGTTTTTTTATATTTTTTTTAACAGCATTGAATGTATCAAGAAATATTCATACAAATAAAAGTAAGAAAACTAT